>NW_026486524.1:0-23048 GCF_026875155.1 Cherax quadricarinatus | reverse complement strand
AAACGTTTTATGTTAAAGTGCCCCGGGTTTGGGGGCCCCCAAAGTTCGCTTCATACGGCGAATCTGGGTTCGATTGCCCGCGAGGGTAGAAACATTGGACGTGTTTCCTTACACCGGTGTCGTATGTTCACCCATCAGTAAAATGGGTACCTGGGTATTAGCCCGACGGGTGTGGGTCGCATCCTGGAACCCAAAACTGACCTAATTTGCCCGAATTGCTCTGAAAGCATAAAAAGGGGCCCTTTCTATATGTAGTATGTCATTGATGTCAGCTAAGTCTATCTACCTTGTACATGTACCTGAAAGAAATAAAGATGTTATTATTAAGAAAAACAATTTCTTGATGTTATGTTGTTTTAAGTTATCAACGTGTCAGTGAAAAAAGTATGTCCCGGCGAATAAGAAAAAATAATAGAACATCTTTCTGATCATAAACAAGTCGGTGTTTTAACTTTATCTAGAAATCGTAGGTTAAATCAGCTAAATGTTCTTTATGTGCCTATAAAATCTACGTGACCTTGACACCATTTTTTAAAAATTTGAATTTTTATGTAACACTAAACTTACAAAGACTTACTGAAATTTAAATTAAAAGGGGGTTTCATTTCGCCCCTCGTTGAAGGTTTGGATTGATTTAGGCCTGTGTGTAGGGCCATATTTGCTTTTTTGAAAAATTTAAAAGTTTGAACTTACGGCTTTTCATGCGATAATTTCTGAGTGTCGTATCTGATTAACTTCAACTATCCTGTTGATAAACTTAATAATGCAATTTTGAGGCTGCTTCGAGCTTAATGAGCTTGTGTACTCTACGATATTGGTTCTTTTTTACACTGTGTAAAATCCCAGTTTACCATTTTTATTGAAATTTAGATATTAGTTTTCCTGTGATGGGCTTGTGAATAGCTCTCCTCTGATTCCCTTCAAATCTCCAGTTCTAATATTTAACTACATTATGAACTTATGCCAAAAAAACTGCACCATTCCAGTCGTGTGCATGAGGCACTGGAGACTGGTGTTATGGAATACTGGGATCCCTTTTCCCCGTATGGGCGCAGCGACCGAAAATACATCTAGTTCACTAAGGTCTTCAGATGGTCACCAGTCTTGGGTTCCCAGAGGGAGGGTCGTTGCTGGCTCGGGGTGACAAAGGGAGGGTCGTTGCTGGCTGGGTGACAAGGGAGGGTCTTTTGCTGGCTCGGGTGACAAGGAGGGTCGTTGCGGGTTTCGGGTGACAAGGGAGGGGTCGTTGCTGGCTCGGGTGACAAGGGAGGGTCGTTTGCTGGCTCGGGTGGCGAGTGGTTTTCTTGATGCATTATATGCATTTATGTCATTTTTTTAATTGGAATCTTAGGGGACCTATGGTGATTGTAGCAGCAAACTTCCAAAATAATAAGTATGGTTTGTATATCAATTAAATAATTCCCTGAAGGATACGCACCCCAGGAAAATAAGTCTTTTTTATTATTGGCGAATTTCGTGGATGGACAAATGTTATTATATAGTACACAAACCATACCACGGGCGGGAATAGAACCCGCGATCAGTCCCCAAAACTCCAGACCGTCGCGTTAGCATAGGCACCACTGTGGTCACAGTGGTACCTATGCTAACCTCCTATGGTGTAGAAATATACCAAAATTGGACGAATATTATTGTGGTTAGCGGGGTCCAGTGGCTAACACGACGGTCTGGAGTTTTGAGACTCTGATCACGGGTTCTATCCCCGCCCGTGTTTATGGTTTGTTTGCAATCGTGTCATTACGATTTTGTGTCTAGTACATAAACTTAGCAAGGCTAGGTTCGGTTGTTTGGATTTGTTAGTACAAAAAAATTTTTTTAACTAATTAAGGAAAAAATGCATTGCAAAATTTGAAATAAGCTGGGAGGGAAAACAGCTGTAAACCTTTTAAAATTAATCTTGTAAAAAAAAAAAAGAGAGAGAAGGATTAAAAACCCCAGGATAAACCCAAAACAGCGTAGCAGTGTAGGTTATTTTTCACTGCAGTCGTTTTTAGGTCCCTTTATAGAATGCTGCCCAAATCAGTTAAACAAGTTCATATATATTTACTGCTAGTAAGAGGGGCAGCAGGTGTTGGGGAGACTTATGCTGAATAATACAAGCGAGTTTAGTGCTTCACTTAAATAGAAATAAAATGCCACCCTCATCCCCTCCCGTCGGCCTTTCCCTCCCGGTGGTAAACTTGTTTTTTTGCTCTCTGTGTTTATTATTACGTGGAAGTCTTCTTAGAAAAAGCGTTCCGCTTTTTAACCAAAAAGGGCCCGGGTAAAATCCCGAGTGGGGGGAGACGTATAACTAAGAAAGTGTCGCAACGTCTGCTCCCTGTCCATCTCACAGTAAATAGACACCAGAGAGTTTATTAAAGTGTGGGGTCAGATCCTAGGAAATCACCTAAATATTCTAGCAAAGTAAAACACGTTGCTTGGCTTTTCGGGGAATTTTCTGATTACCCTCCAGAGTTGCTATTCCAAATACTGTTCGAGATAATCTTCTTGGTAAGATTACATTACTACCTTTTTTGTTCTTTATGTGCTTGGGTTGGGTACCATTTTCACTTTACTCTAAGAAAACGTATTACTTCGGGTAAAAAGTGGAAATATTAGAATGCTTCTGAGTAAAAGCGTTCAATTGCTACTTCATTCAAATTTAAAATAGTTTGAGTTTTGAGCAGTCAACAGAAAAGTGAAGAGAGCCATTAGTTCTGGCTGAGAGAAGCAGACTTTTTAGCCATGATCCAACGGTGATCACCTGACGAATACCATTAAAACTTTAACTGGTAAACCAATTTAGTTAAGGAAACTGAAGACTAGGAAAATATTGAAACTGTCGCAAGCTTAGCTCTTTCACTTGTTGAACGGTTCCTGTCATTAATTAAGTCTTCGTCAGCGGACCATGGCCCTTCGGGAGAGTGTCTTTATGCTGAAATAGGGCTCTTTATCCAATGAATTGCAGCTACTTCTCTTTTCCTTGAATCAGTCAAAACTACAGCACTGTATGACTCGACGGGTTTTAGCACTTTGTCATGAAAAAATATTAGTTATTATTATCGTTATTATATAGGACATCTGTGAGGAGAAAAATACTTTTAGTCAAAAACCTCTAAACGATGTTTGTCACTGTTCCCTTGACGATATATATTATAAACGAAACCCCATAGTTGATGTATATTGTAATAACTGACACCGTTAATGACGTATGTAATTATCACGGCACGTTATGTGTGTTCATATATGTCAGTCGCCTGATAACGTGCTCTAAAAGATAATTAAAACCCTAAACGAGGCATTATTTTAGTATTTTCATCAATAATATATGTTGTATATATGTATGAGCTAATGCGTGGTAGTTTAGCAGGTAAATAATTAGTTACAAATTTAAATCCATCACATGTTTCTCTTTAATTAACATTGTGTGTGTGTGTGTGTGTGTGTGTGTTGTGTGTGTGTGTGTGTGTGTGTGGTGTGTTTTACTCACCTGTTTTTTGAATGCAGAGGTCTATCTCGACCCTGGCCGCACCTCTCCGCTGGCCGCTACCAGGTTTTCGCCTAGCTGCTTGAATCCTTTCATACGTACTCTTTAAACTATGTGTGAATCCTGCCAGCCCCCCCTTCCATGTCTAGGTCGTTCCACTTCCTGGCCGCTCTGCCATCCCTGTGTCTCACCTGTGCCCTCCTATGGTTTGAGACCCACCTCACACACACCCTGTCCACCTTGTTGATTCCTCTCAGTGTTTTGTACGTCATGTCATGTCACCTTTGGTCTTTCTGTCCTCTAGTGTCGCCCGGTTTTAGCTCCTCGAGTCTCCTAATTGTTCATACCCCTCAGCTCTGTGACTAGTCTCGTTGCAAACATCTACACTTTTTCCAGCTTCACATGCAGTGTTTTCTTTGTGTGTGTACTCATCTATTTGTGGTTGCAGGGGTCGATTCATAGTTCCTGGCTCCGCCTCTTCACTGGTCGCTACTAGGTCCTCTCTCTCCCTGCTCCATGAGCTTTATAATACCTCGTCCTAAAACTATGTATGGTTCCTGCCTCCACTACGTCCCTTGCCAGACTATTCCACTTCTTAACAACTCTTTGACTGAAGAAATACTTCCTAACATCCCTTCAGTTTCCAATTTTGACCCCTTGTTTCTGTGTCCCATCTCTTGGACATCCTGTCTTTGTCCACCTTGTCAATTCCTCGCAGTATTTTGTATTTTGTTATCATGGCTTCCCTGACCCCTCCAGTCCTCCAGTGTCGACAGGCCAATTTCCTTTAACCTTTCTGGAACTAGTCTTGTTGCAAACCTTTGCACTTTCTCTAATTTCTTGACGTGCTTGTGTTTTTTTTTTTTGTGTGTGTGTACTCACCTAGTTGTACTCCTATTTGTGGTTGCAGGGGTCAATACTCAGCTCCTGGCCCCACCACCTCACTGGTGTGTGTAATCACCTATTTGTACTCACCTATTTGTGGTTGCAGGGGTCGAGTCCTAGCTCCTGGCCCCGCCTCTTCACCGGTTGCTACTACGCCCTCTCTCTCCCCGCTCCATGAGCTTTATCAAACTTCGTCTTAAAACTGTGTATGGTTCCTGCCTCCACTACGTCATTTTCTAGGCTATTCCATTGCCTTACAACTCTATGACTGAAGAAATACTTCCTACTATCTCTCTGACTCATTTGTGTCTTCAACTTCCAATGTGGCCTCTTGTTTTCTGTGTCCCCTCCCTGGAACATCCTGTCCTTGTCCACCTTGTCTATTCCACGCAGTATTTTATATGTCGTTATCATGTCTCCCCTGACCCTCCTGTCCCCCAGTGTCGTCGGGGCCGATTTCCCTTAATCTTTCTTCATAGGACATTCCCCTTAGCTCTGGAACTAACCTTGTTGCAAACCTTTGTACTTTCTCTAGTTTCTTGACGTGCTTTATTCAAGGGGCGGGTTCCAAACAGGTGCTGCATACTCCAGTATGGCCTGACATACACGGTGTACAGTGTCTTGAATGATTCCTTTACTAAGGTATCGGAAAGCTGTTCTCAGTTTGCCAGGCCCCCATATGCTGCAGCAGTTTATCTGATTGATGTGTGCTTCCGGAGACATGCTCGGTTTTTAAAACTCACCCCAAGATCTTTCTCCTTGAGTGAGGTTTTGCAGTCTTTGGCCACCTAGCCTATACTCTGTCTGTTGGTCTTCTGTGCCCTTCCCCTCTCTTCATGACTTTGCATTTGGCAGGATTAAATTCGAGAAGCCATTTGCTGGACCAGGTTGTCCAGTCTGTCCAGGTCTCTTTGAAGTCCTGCCTGGTCCTCTTTCAGTTTTAAAAATTTCTCCTCATTAACTTCACATCATCTGCAAACAGGGACACTTCTGAGTCTAACCCTTCCGTCATGTCTTTTCACATATACCAAAAATAGCACTGGTCCTAGGACCGACCCCTGTGGGACCCCCGCTCGTCACAGGTGCCCACTGTGATACATCATTACGTACCATGACTCGTTGTTGCCTCCCTGTCAGGTATTCTCTGATCCATTGCAGTGCCCTTCCTGTTATATGCGCCTGATGCTCTAGCTTCTGCACTAATCTCTTGTGAGGAACTGTGTCAAAAGGCCTTCTTGCAGTCCAAGAAGATGCAATCAAACCCACCCCTCTCTCTCTTGTCTTACTTCTGTTATTTTATCATAAAACTCCAGAAGGTTTGTGGGCAGGATTTGCCTTCCGTGAATCCGTACTGGTTGGCATTTATACTCCTGTTCCGTTTTCCCGGTGCTCCACCACTCTCCTCCTGATAATTCTCCATAATTTTGCATTTCTATACACGTCAATGACACAGGTCTATAGTTTTAGTGCCTCTTTTCTGTCTCCTTTTTTGAAAATGGGAACTACATTTGCCGTCTTCCATACCTCAGGTATGGTGTGTGTGTGTGTGTGTGTTGTGTGTGTGTGTGGTGTGTGTGTGTTGTTTTGTGTGTGTGGTGTGTGTTTTTGTGTGTGTGTGTGTGTGTGTTCTGTATGCTTTGAGCTTATACACGCCATCTTTATGACGTTGAAATGAAATTCCTAACTAAGCCACATTTTGGAAGGGTTTTTTTAGATGACGTTTCGGTCCGTCCTGGACTTTGGTTCAAGCCTGTAATGAGGGAGGAAAAAACTCGGCATGTTTCTCTAGTCATTTGCCTCTGTTAACCTAACTAAATTTTTGTGGGTTGCATTGCCAGGATGCAACCCACATAAACAATAAGCCACCCTGCTTTACGTCGGTTATCCTGGGTTACTTATCCTCCGGCTAATCAAATCAAATCATCATAATCATCAACATATAATCTGCACATTAAAGGGATATACACGATTACATAAAGATTACACTCGGTCATACAGAGACATAAACGGAAAATTAAAACATGCCAAGAGTTGCAAAACATTGGGTCCCACGGAAGCTGCTTAATAATGGACGGCCCTTTAACCGGGGAGTTAACGCAAGTCCACGAACCCGAAAAGGGAATTGTATATCTAAACTGTCCCGTAAACCTTTGAAGGGGATTACTTTCATATATTTACCATTGTTTTTGTATTGTTTTGACTGGAATAAAAAAATTTTCAAAAATATTCTTATGCTATGTTCTTTCGAATGTTTGTACTAATTAAATATATATTTATATATATATATTATAATATATATTATATATATATATATATATATATAATATATATATATATATAATATATGCAAAACAACCACTCTGAAAGAATAAAAAAATTCCAAGCGCTTTTTGTGACTACTCACTTATCAAGGAACTAGTTCCTTGATAATGTGAGTAGTCACGAAAGCGCTTGGAATTTTTTTTATTCTTTCAGAGTGGGTTGTTTTGCATATTTTGAAATCACCTGTTTACTGTGATCTTATTGCATATATATTATATATATATATATATATATATATATATATATATATATATATATATATATTATATATATATATATATTATAGGCCAAACATTCCCAAAAATACAACAGAAAGTAAAACTACATAGGTAACTCAGAGCTACATCTCGAAAAACTTCGTCCAGCTCCCCTGCGGTGGCCGTGTGCCCAGAAAAGCTGCAGGCATTTCCCCTCTGGATCACAACACTGAGTCCCCTGAAAGAGGAAGCTGGTTTGGCCCTGTGGTCCTTGGTTTCTATGATAGCTTTTCACCCAGCTCTTTGAGGAACTTTAGAGAACACTTGCCCCATGCTCCAAGGGTCTCCGACCTTATTGCAATGAAGTTATGCAAGGGGGAAGGTCTTCATATTTTCGGATCTTCCCGGGTCTCCCTGTGGCTGGCAGCTCCATTCCCTTCCACTACAGAGTATGGCAAGTAGGTGTCTGCCAATGTGGCAGCACAGGTGTAGTCCCAGGCAATCTGCTTTCCATCCTTTCCAAAGGGGAAGCATAGTGGCTCTATCAGGACGCTTTTGGGCATCCATCAGACCTCTGTACTGGGGTTCCGTTGAGCTGGGCAACGGGCTGTGGCGAGGCTTTTTCTTTATTATTATCCATTGACCTCCTCATGTTTGGCATACTTCCCTTCTGTTGTGTGACACACGAGACCATGGAGTCCCAATTGATCAGCTGTCGCCCGCCGCAAATACACCTATGTTCGGTGATGATGGGGGCGGCTAGGCGAAGAGCAACACCAATCCGAATGGCCTGTGGGTCGAGACGGGTGCCCAGGGAGGAATTGGGAACAGCTAACAGGAAATCTCCTGAGTGTGGTGCATATATATATATATATATATATATATATTTTATATATATATATATATAATATATAAATTTAAAATATATATATAAAATATCTGGAGAGGTTTCGGGGGTTAACGCCCCCCGGGCCAATCTGTGCCAGGCCTCATGGTGGATCAGGGCCTGATCAACCAGGCTGTCACTGTTGACCACACGCAACCCAAAAGTATGAAACCCCAGCCCGGCGGTCAGGTAAATGACTTAAGGTGCCTGTCCGAAGCCTTCTTGAAGACAGAAAGGGGTCTATTGGTAATCCCCCTTATGTATGCTGGGAGGCAGTTGAAAAAGGGCTAGGGCCCCCCGACACTTATTGTGTTGTTTCTTATCGTGCTAGTGGCGCCCGCTTTTCATTGGGGGACGTTGCAATTGTCTGCCGAACCTTTTTGCTTTCATTGGAGTGATTTTCGATTTCAAATTTGGTACCAATTACTTTAAGATTTTCCAAGTGTATATAATTATGTAATTCTTTCCCGCCTGCTTTCCCCGGAGTACAGGTTGAGAAATTTCAAGCGTTCCAGTAATTAATGTGTTTACATACAGTGCTAGTCACGGCATTTATGCAGAGTGGGGCACCCCCGCATAATACCGTGACGAAAATCGAAGGCCTACCATACGGGGGGGGGGTTTTTTTTTCGTCAGTGCATTATGCCGGGTAGCAGCCGTTAGCGTGACATCACAGCCTGCTGCCACACTCCACAGTGACTTCTCAGTGCTCACGTGGCTGCCGTGGAGGAAGAGGATGTGTTGCACTTTTGTCTCTCATCCGCCCCATCTTTTGTCTGGTGTTCCCTTTGGTTTTGGGCTATACATTTTTTTGATTATGGGGTAAAAGGAAGTCTTTAACACCTGAAACTATAGCTCAGATCATGGGCTTCACATTATTATTATAATCAAAATAATAATGTGAAGCCCCGATCTGAGCTATAGGGCTTCACAAAAACTGGGCACCAGACGAAAGAAATAGTGGAGAATGTTGGTGTTGTGTGAGCATTCAGTCAGGAAAATGGGGGGTTTTCAGCGTTTTTAAGGCTGGTGGTGGTGTCGAGTTTTCCGTCTGCCAAACCTCGGTCTGGCCCCTCGGAAGAAGACATCTGTTCGTACCTTAAATGTGTTAAAGAGCAATTAGAGAGTACACCTAAGATAACTACTATAGAATTGAAAGAAAAGAGCCCACATCTTCTCTCAGAGGTGTCTGTAAGAACTGTTAACAGAGTGTGTCAAAACTGAGCTACGTAGTCACTGCTAGGTTAAGAAACCGATCCTCTCCAAGCCACAGAACAAACCTAGGGTGGATTATGCAAAGAAATTCTTCACTGGGAATCCTCAAAAAGTGGTCTGAAGTAATTTGGAGTGATGAAGCAACCTTCACTGTCACCTGTAACCATGGGGGACATGTGTACCACCCCAGAGGTTTGTGACCACTACACCCACACTTCACCCGTAGGGGCCACCAAACACCCAGACTCGCTCATGGTTTGGAGGTGCTTCAGTGCTCAGAGTGTTGGTGACCTCATTGTGTTCCCAAAAAACCAATAATGACCCAGTATAATTACCCGGAGTTATTGTGTGCAATTACCTGAGGTGTTTGACATGTGGGGGGGCTACGGCTTTTATGCAGGATGTACACTGTGTCTACCACCCAAAACTGTAGTTCACTGGCTTAAGGATATGAAGTGAGATTCTTTAATGACTGGTCAGGCAGTTCCCCCGAATTGCCTGGCCAATCATTAAAAAACCCGTCATTATTGACCTCTGGTCAATAGTGACGGGTTCACTTCACTAATTGACCTCTGGTCAATAGTGGGTCCCGCGGCTGGAGCTGCTCTTCATGAGGCATGGAATAATATACCTCCCCAAACCCTCAAGAATTTGCGTGGGGAGTCTTCCTACAACATTGAGGGGCGTGATTTAAGCGTAAAGAACGCAGCACCAAGTATTAAAACCTCAGTAATGTGTGCGAATATATATATTATAATCTTTTTATTGTTTTGTGTTTGTGTTTTAGTAAGTGTGTGAGTGAAGGGCAGCATAATGCCGTGACTAGCACTGTATATGGTTTTGCCGTGAAGGGTCTCTACATTTTCTACGTCACCAATTTCACCTGCCTTGGAAGGTGCTGTTAGTATGCAACAATATTCCAGCCTAGATAGAACAAGCGACCTGAGAGTGTCATTATGGTTCATTATTATCCATTAAGGTTCTTATTATCCATCCTGTCATTTTTCTAGGGAGAGCGATATTGATACAATGTTTGTGGTCTTTGAAAGTGAGATCCTCCGAAGTTATCACTCCCAGGTCTTTTTCATTAGTTTTTTTTCTCTATTGTGTCTTTGAATTTGTTTTATACTTCAAATATAGTTTTAATTTTCTCACGTTTTCCATATCGGAAATAATTGAAATTTCTCATCATTGAACTTCACATGTTTTCTGCGGCCCATTTAAAGATTTGATTGATGTCCCCCTGTAGTCTTTTCAGTGTCTTCAATGAAGACCCTGTTTATGCAGATTCGGGTGTCATCTGCAAAGGTGCTGTAGTTTACATCCCTGTTTATGTCCGATATGAGGATAAGGAACAAGATGGGAGCGAGTACGGTGCTTTGGAACAGAGCTTTTCACAGTAGCCGCCTCAGAAATTTACTCTGTAACTTCGTTTATACTACTCTTTTTTGTTCTATTTGTTAGGAAATTATAGATCCATTTTCCAACTTTTCTTGTTATTTCCTTAATCACGCATTATGTGTGCTATTACACCACAGTCGCTTTTGCAAGTCTGTGTATGCTACATCTGCGTTTTGTTTGTCTTCTAGAGCATCCGGACCTTGACAGTGGTCCAGTTTGTTGGGACAGGCAGAAGTGACCTGCTCTTAAATCCGTGTTGGCCCTGGGTTGTGTAACTGATGGGTATCTAGTGTTAGCGCCATCAGTCTGTAGTTTTTTACTATTGCTTTAAACTGCCCCCTTTGTGGAGTGGGGATATGTCTGTTATTTTTATCAGCTGTGGGACGACCCCTGTGTCCTTGCTGCATCTCCATAGGATGTTAAAAGCACATGATGGGGGTTTCTCGCAGTTCTTCATGAAAACAGAGTTCCATGAGTCTGGGCCTGGGGCAGAGTGCATGGGCATAAACATTTATCGCCTTTTTTGAAGTCACTTGGCGTCAGGATAAAATCAAATGGGGTTTTTAATCTACCAAATTCTGTTCACTTTTTAAAAAATTTTTAGGTCTTCGACTCTCAGTCGGGTTAGGGCTCGCAAAAAAAAAAGGGGGTCAATTGGGACTTCAGAGCTCATTTTTTCCTCGCTGTCATTGTGTATGACCATCTCGTCTATCGGGGGGCCCAGTACTAATGTTGTTTCGACTTAAATTTGACAAAGAAAAGAAATGTTTTGGGTTTCTTTCAATTTTTTTTTATGGCTTTAGTTTTCCCGCGTTTTTTTGACCCCTGTAAGTTTCCCTTTTGTTTAAGTTCGATTTTTGCTATTTCTTGCCCGGTCCCCCTTTTGTATTAAGATAATTGGCCTCTTTTAGCCCTTTTTATTCTTCGCCTGTATGGGGGTTTTTCTATTTCTGTTTCATCTTTCCTTTGCCTTAATTGCCAAGCGTAGATCTATTTTTTCATTGCATGACATCGGAAATTTTTTTACATGCTTTTTTTATATATATTTATTATATATAAACCCTAGATTACGTTCGGAGTACACCGATGGACGGGATCTAGTTTGGCTTTTTAAAGGGGTTTTAAAGGAATTACCTTGGCATACCTCAAGTCCCCACAGTTTTTAATTTTTCTTTTTGCTTGGGGCTTTTCTCGTTTATGTCATTTGGGACCGGGTTGCTGGCCCCACCTTTTGTTTTTGTTTTTGGGTTTTTTTTGCAATCTTTGTTTTTACGATTGTGGTATTGAAGTTGAATTTGGAATGGCCCCTCGTGATGTCAGTTTTTGTTGGTCGGGGGGCCCCCCGATAGTGTCTTGAACCTTATTTTTGTTGTAAATCAGAAAATTGTTTTTGATATAGAATATTTCGTTAGTCTCTTTGTTGTGAAGATGAGGCCCAGTGTATTCCCCATCTTTTTGGGCTCTATTATTTGTTGTTTAAAGAGGGATTTTTGGTGAAAAGATTTAATGCCGTGTGTTTTTTGAAAAGTTTTCATCTAAGCTGTCCGGGGGTTTATTTTGCTACAGATTGTTTGTTACTTTTTCCCCCATTTTAGGTGCCTTGGTTTTGAAATCCCCCCGGAGAAAGATGTTTGGGGCAGGGTGGAAGATTTTCAAACAGGGGTTTCTGTTTTCAAAAGCTTTTCCCAGGAATTGTTGGGAAGTTGAAATCCGGAGGTTTATAAACCCAAAATACATTTTTATATTATTTATATTTTTAAATATATATAAAAATTAATATTTATATATATATAATTTATATATTTTATTATATATATATTTCCCTGGGGTTTACCTGGGGGGAATTTGGGGGGGTCAACGCCCCCGGGGCCCCGGTCTGTACCGGGCCCCTCCTGGTGGATCGGGCCCCCGAAAACCGGTGTGCTGCTGGCTCACGCAAACCAAAAGTACGGCCACAGCCCGGTTTCAAAAAACGGGAACTTTAGGTGCGGGGTCCAGTGCAGCTTGAAGACTCCCGGGGTCTTTTTGGTAATCCCCTTAGTGTGCTGGGGGGCAGTTGAACAGTCTGGGGCCCGCACTTATTGTATTCTCTTAAAAGTGCTAGTGACACCTGCTTTTCATTGGGGGGATGGTGCATTCGTCTCCAAGTCTTTTGTTTTCGTAGTGAGTATTTGTGTGCAATTCGGTACTTCCCCCTGGGTTTTCCAGGTGTATATAATCATTATCTCTCCCTCCTCGTTCCCGGGAATACAGGTTTAGAAACCTCAAGCGCTCCCCGTAATTTAGGTGTTTTTTTCTCCCGTTTTGCGCGCCGTGAAAGTTCCTTTTACATTTTCTAGGTCGGGAATTTTTACCTGCCTTTTAAAGGTGCTGTTAGAGGCGCAAAAATCCAGTAGATAGAAAAGGACCCAAGAGTGTCTCTGGGCTTGGCCTCCCCAGTTTTGAAGGTTCCATTTTCCATCCCGTCATTTTTCTAGCAAAGCAAATTGATACAAGTTTTGGTCCTTGAAGGTGAGACCCCCGACATAATCACCGGCTTTACGTTGGTGTTTCGCCTATTTTTGGCCAAATTTGTTTTGTACCTGATAAAATTTAAATTTCCCCATGTTTTCCAAACTAGTAATTGAAATTTCTCACGTTGAACTTCAATTTGGTTTTCTGCAGCCACTGAAAGATTTGGTTGATGTCCGCCTGGGGGCCTTGCAGTGTCGCAATGGAAGACACTGTCTGCAGATTCGGGGGGTCTCTGCAAAAAGGGAAAAACGGTGCTGTGGCTGACATCCTTGTCATGTCGGATATGAGGATGGGAACAAGAGGGAGCGTACGTGCCCTTTTGGAACAGATTTTCACCGTGCTGCCTCGGACTTTACTTGTTGACGACTACTTCTGTGTTTGTTTGTGGGAAATTATAGATCAATCGACCACTTTTCCTGTTTTTTCCTTTGCGCGCATTTTGTGCCTATTTCGCCTTGGTCACACTTGTCAAGGGTTTTGAAAAGTTGTATATATAATCTGCATTCTTTTTGTTTCTAGTGCTTTTGGGGCCCCCTTGTGTATTGATCCATAGTTGAGACAGAAAGGACGACCTGTTCTAACCCTGTTGCCCGGGGTTGTGAAACGATGGGTTTCTAGTGGGGGGTGATCTGCTTCTTAGGCCCCTTTCAAATTTTTATGAATGGGTGTTAGTGTTTTGGGTCTTAGTTCTTTGCTGTTGTTTTCCCCCCCTTTTGGGGTGGGGCTATGTCTGTTTTTTTTAGTAACTGAGGGACGACCCCTGCCCATGCTCCCTCTCCATAGGATGGAAAAGGCTCGTGAAGGGGCTTCTTGCAGTTTTTGATGAACAAGAGTTCCATGATTTGGGGCCCGGGGGCAGAGTGATGGGCATGTCTTTTTTTCGCCTGTTCGAAGTCTTTTGGCGTCAGGATAAATCGGTAGCTTGTTTTAATAAAAATTTTGTGGCCTCTCAAAAAAAATTCTTTTTGTCTTCGACTCTCAGTCTGGTTAGCGGCTTGCAAAAATGGTTATTGGGACGGAGTAGCTCATCTTTTTCCTTGTTGTCTCTTGTGGGCCCCATCTTGTTTAAGTGGGGCCATACTGGACGTTTTTCCGATTTGTTTTGGCATAGGAGAAGAAAAACTTTGGGGTTTTTTTCGATTCATTTATGGCTTTTTTTGTTTTTTCCCCCGTTCCCGATCCTAAAAGGATTCTTTTAGCTTAAGTTCGAGCTTGCTATTTTTCCCGACCGTGTTCCCCGCGCATTTCAAATATTTACCTCTTTTAGCCCCTCTTTATTCTTTTCCGTCGCCTGTAAAGGGGCGCCCGTCTCTTTCTTTTTAATCTACTCCTCCTTTTTCTTGAGGGAAAAAGCCTGTGCATACATCGAGTGCCCCGAGTTAAATTTTTAGGCATAAGTTTGGGTCTGTGTTGCTTATTTATCTTCCCAGCTTATTCGGTTGGACTTTGGTTTATTGTCCCATTTATGTTTTTGTTTTGAAGTTGAATTTGGTGAATGCTCCCTCGTGACTAGTTCATTTGTCGGTTGGGGCCCCACCTACTGTTGAACCTCAATTATGTTGTGATCTGGTATTTGTTTTTGATATGTGACTTTTCTTATCAGACATCATTGTTAGTGAAATGGGGTCTAGGTATTCTCCAGTTGTAGGCCTATTATTTGGCTTTTAAAATTAAATTTTTGGGTGCAGAGTTTTAAAAAAGCTGTGTGAGTGTGATTTTTTCATGAGTGCCCCCTGGTGTTATTACTGCAAAATTATTTGTATATTCCCTCCTTTTTGGTGCCTTAAAGTTAAACCCCCCCAGGAGCAAGATGTGGGTGCAGGAGCGGGAAAGATTTAAAGGGACAGTGGTCTTTTTTTAACAGCTTTCCGGGAATTGCTGGGATGTTGCCCCGGGAGGTTGTAAAACCCCACAATGACTAGGTTTTGGTTCTCGACCTTTACTGCTAAAATTCCCCACTACGTCATTTGGGCATTAAGCAGTTTGTGCAAACAAGGACTCTGCTGTACAGGGCCCAACCCCCCCTTTTGCCTGTTCTCGTACATCTGTATAGGGTTGTTTTAAAGGGATCCCATATTTCGTTTTTCCCAATGATCCTTTTTGGGTCTCAGTGAAACCGCGAAAAATTGCCTTTTTCCCTGCAAACAGAAAAGGAAAGAAAGGGATTTTTTGTTGTTGTGGGTTTTGACCCTGTTATTTGCAAAGAAGAATGTTATCGGACTGGTGGTATTGTTGGTACTGGGGGGGATTTTCTTTCCGGCTTAGTTTCTGTATCTGTTGGTTTTGGAGTGGAGGCCATCGACTGTGGTTCCACCCCAGGAATGACTGGATTTGGTGTACGATTTCTCCCATTTCCTGCCAGTTTTTTTTCCCTTTCTGGCACTAAAAAACCTCTCCCTTTGAGTGGCTGTGGGCTACCCAGGTTTTCCCATGGCCCTGGATGTTTTGTATCTTTTTGTCCCCTTTTAGAGGGTTTATGCCTGGAAATTTTTAAATTTTTATAGCACAGTCTTTCCTGTACTGAAGAGGTACACATTTCGGGGGTGAAAAAGCTTACAGGAAAGGGGAAAGTTTTGCTTTTTCCTGTTGTCTATGGGCATGAACATTTTCTAGGGTGGTCATGGGTTGCATGTCCATCTGTTTTTCCAGATTTCCCATGCCAGCAGATACCAAGTGCATAGTATGTGCACAGGCTTGGTTTCCGTTTGCCTTGGGTTTCTGTGACTGTATTCCCTGTTGGTGCATGTTTCCCTGTCTTTACCCCTATCCTCCTTAGCACCAACAATGGAGCTCCCACCAGTTGTTTTTGGTAATTTATCCTCACTATTGCTATTGGAGTCCTCTTGTTTGCTATTTCCTGCGGTTTTTCTAGTTTGCAATATTGGGTTTTATCTTATCTTTGATAAAACAGTGGTCCCCGCTTTTCGTATTTCCCCGGCAATCGTAAAATTCCAATCATAGGGGTATTTTCGTATGAAATGGAATCGCTTTTCATAGGTTGACTCGAGTCGTAGTTCGTTCGGACGCGTACCCAGGGCGTGAGCCGGGGCGGCGGGCCAGTTGGCATTGTTTACCAGTGAGTGAAGGTCCCCTCACGTGCTCCAGCGAAATATTTCATAATATTCCATTTTTTTTAGTGCTTGCAAGTACTAAATAAGCTACCATGGCTCCAAAGAAAGCTCCTAGTGCCAAGCCTGTGGTAAAGAGGTGAGAAATACGACTGAATTTAAGAAGACCATCATTGAACAATATGAAAGTGGTACAAGTGTGGCCGAACTGTCCAGGATGTATAAGAAACCCTACACAAACCTTATGTTCCGGGGTGGCCAAGAAAAAGGAAATAAAGGATGTGTTGTTGCAAAGGGAGTAACTATGCTGACAAAAATGAGATAAACCAAGTACTGGAAGAGGTTGAGAAGTTATTATTGGTGTGGAAAAATGAGAAACAATTAGCAAGAGATACTTTATGACTTCGATTATTTGTGAAAAGGCTGGGCAGTTGCAATGATGATTTGGTAAAAAAAATTCCCTGCAAATAGTGGTGAAGTGAGTGAATTTAAGGGCCAGCAAAGGGCTGGTTTGAGAGATTTAAGAATCGTACTGGAAATACACAGTGTGGTAAGGCATGGTGAGGCTGCCTTTTCAGCCCACAAGGTGGCTGAAAAATATGTGCATGAATTCCAGGGGGAAACATAGAGGCGGGAAGGCCCTGAAACCTGAACAAGTGTTCAATTGTGACGAAACAGGCCTCTTAGGGAAAAAAGAAATTGCCAAAGAGGGCCCTTCATTACACAAGAGGAAAAGGCAATGCCAGGACACAAGCCAAATGAAAGACAGGCTGCGCTAATGTTCTGTGCTAATGCTAGTGGGGGTTTTCAAAGTGAAGCCATTACTAGTGTACAATTCTGAAAATCCCAGAGTGGTTCAGGAAAACAATTGTTATGAAGAGTAAATTGTGTGTGTTTTGGAAATCTAATAGTAAGGCATGGGTCACGAGGGAAATTTTCGTCGAGTGGTTAAATGAAGTTTTTTGGCCCTGGTGTGAAGGAGTATCTCCTGGAAAAGAAATTGGATCTCAAGTGCCTGCTAGTAATGGACAATGCACCTGCTTCATCCTCCAAACTTGGAGGGACCTAATTTTCGAGGAGTTTGGGTTCATCACAGTAAAGTTCTTGCCCGGGAATACCACTCTCTCCTCCACCCATGGACCAGAGGTTATTGCAAACTTTAAAAAACTCTACACAAAAGCAATGTTTCACAGGTGCTTGATTTGTGACCAAGACACTCACTTGACCCTAATGGGGAATTTTGGAGAGAACACTTCAGCATCCTCCATGCATAACCCTTATAGGTATGGCTTGGGAGGGAGTGACTACCAAGACTTTGAACTCTGCCTGGAGAAAATTGTGGCCGATTGTGTCGACAAGAGGGATTTTGAAGAATTTGGGGACTGACCCTAATGAGCCTATGTCTGTTGTAAAATCAATTGTGGCATGGGGAGTTCCATGGGGTTGGATGTGAGTTTGGAGGATGGGAAGAATTGGTGGAAGACCACAATGAAGAGCTCACCACTGAGGAGCTGCAAAAGCTTCAGCAGGAAGAGCAACACATCGCAGCTCAGGATCTTGTGCAGAGGAGGAGGAAGAGAGATGGGAAGAATGTGCCCTTCTTCAGAAATTAAAAGGATTTTTTACTATGTGGGGTAAGATGGAAAGCTTTATGGAGAAACATCACCCTAACAAGGTTGTTGCAAGCCAGGTTGGCAACATGTACAGTGACAAAGTCTTGGGCCATTTTAGGGAAGTGGTTAAAGTGACGCCAGAAACAGGCTCTCTCCACAGTTATTTTGTGAGACAGGACTCCAGTGACTCTCAAGGTGGTTTCCCAGTGGCATTAAGAAACAGAGAAGAGAAGCAACCCAGAAAAGCAAAAAGGTACCTGAGGTGCTGATGGAAGGGGATTCCCCTTCCAAAACTATAAACAGTTCACTCTCTCTCCTCCTCCAGTCTCCCATACACTAAGAAGATTTTCCAATAAAGGTAAGTGTTATGCTGTTAATGTTTCATTCATCATTTTTCCCCTTGTATTGTTTATGTACTACATGTATATTTCATGTTAAAATTTTTTTTGTTTTAATACTTCAGAACGGATTATTTTAATTGTATTTACATTATTTCTTATGGGGAAAATTGATTCGTAAATCGTAAATTTCGTTTCTAGTAACGGCTCCAGAAACGGATTAATTACGAAAAACGAGGGACCACTGTATATTGTGCCGAATAGGCACAGAACTCATTTAAAAATCAGTCCTTATTAAAATTTTATCTTTTACGTTTTAAAGATGTATATTTTTTCATTTATGTTAAGGTAAAAATCAATAATTTTGTACCATATGAACCTTAGAAAACCTACCTAACCTTATTATAAAATGCGCAAAATATTTACCCTAATCCAACTAAATTTGCATACACAAATTTTCGCTTGTCTTATTCGGCAAGAAGAGCATTGCCATTTAAGCCAAAATCGCAAGTTTTACCTATTCGAAGATAGGTAAACAGGTGATATCACAATATGCAGAGCAACCACTGTGAAAAAATAGTAGAATTCCAAGCACTTTCGTGTTTTTCTTTTCGATCACAGAGATCGCCTTACACACTAGTTTTTAAAGTACACAATGGACTAAGCTTTTCAGTCTGTAAGCGACTTCTCCCACTATCTTTCTGAACCCTTGTTCAGCATTTATTTTCGGATAATGATGCCGACATTTTTGGAGTAACTTGAGCTCCCAAGACCTCCCAATTCTCAAAAGTGGAAAACTTATGTACTACCTGCCCGCGGGCAGAGACGCTTCCCCTTAAATGTAGCTCGCTTATTTTTTGACTGCCGAGAGCTTCCATTTCCCCAGTTTATATTGCGGGACACCGTTTTACAAGTCCGGGAGTTGATCCCCTACACCACAACAGTGTAGAAATTACTGGTGCTTCGGCCACTCGGTGAAATATTTCAGGTCCATGGCAGAATGCCCAGTCTGTGAGGCTGCCGACCATACCAATACATCATGCAGCTACCTACTTCTTGCTTCAGCTGTAATTGAGGCTCACCTGAGTTTTTCTCGCCGTTGGCAGTCTCTCATCCCCGTCTCCAAGAGACTTCCACGACTTTTTTTTAGATTTTTTACTAAGAGGCCTCCTCCTCGGTGGGTACCTGCTTCCACAATCTCTCCTCCGTGGTCACAGCTTACACAGTCACCTCTGTTTTCTAACTCTTTTGCAGTCCTGGACCCCGAGGTCCCTCCCCTCGTTGCATCATATATCCTTAAATTTTCATCTTCTTGCTCGCATGTTTCTATGTCTACAAAACCTCCCCAACTACACCTTTCCCCCCCTTCTCTACTTCTCCAAAATTTTTAAAACATTCCCCAAAATTCAATTACCTTTAACCCCTCCTTCACTTATCCCTTTCCCAAACATTTTTCCTTTTTCCCGTCTCTGTGCCTAGTTGTTTACCTTTTTCTGGCTCTATTACGAGTGTGGAGGTTTCATCCTCTCGCTCGTACAGTACCCTTCCTCCTGTCCCTCCCAAGTTGACTCTAACCTCTCAAAATCCCCCCTTCTTTGGTAAATTTTATCGTCTCTCCACATGTAGACACCCCCTACTTCATGTTAACGGTTATACTTCTCTTTGCTAATCATCACTTATTTATAGTGGAATATTCGAGGCCTCAGGGGTAATTTGGGGTGAGCTTCAAGTGTTGCTCTCCTAATTTTCCGTTTGTGTCTGTTTGCAAGAACCTAAAATTTCGTTTTTGCTGTTATCCATCCCATCTTGGGCTTTGTTTTATTGCATTCATTGGATCTTTTTCCCGAAGGAACATTTAATGAAAATGCCACATCTTGTATGCACCAGTATACCCTGCCACCACATCTTTGCTCATACTTCGCACCGTTACACTGCAGCCTGCATCTACTTGAACAAATGGTATACAGTCTGTTCTATGTATCTCTCTCCCCCTTTCGAGCATTATCTATTCTAGATATTGCGTTACCGCCACCTCTTCTGTTTTAGCAGATTTTAATGCTCATCCTTTCCCCTGGGGGGGGTCTCGCTGTGATCATGGCGATCAGTTAAAGGCTCTTCTCATTTCTCTTCCCCTCCATGTTTTAAAATACCCGGGAGTCCCACCATTTTGACCCTCGTACTCAATCTCTCTATCTCTGCATTGATCTCTCAGTTTGCTCATCAACTGCACTTGACTTTACCTGGTCTGTGCTCCCGGGATTTACATGACATCGATCATTTTCCTATCCTCCTTACTTCCCATTCGATTCTCCCCCCTCCTCAAACCCCGCTTTGGGCAGTTTGAATAAGTGAATTGGTACTTACTGCGTAAACTGTTTAGAGGGGGGATCCCTAAAACCTCGAGGAGGTTACTCTCAGAAATGCGTCCCTTGGGGGTTTTACTGCTTGTGCTCGTCAGTACATTTGAAAGTGCTGCTGAGGCCAATATCATTACAATAGGCCCAAAGTGACCCCTTGTTTTAAAGGGGCGGAGCTGTTCCCCAAGTGTCATCTGTGAAGCTAAACGCACTTTTTTGGGCGGGATTATGTTTTACCAATCTTCGGTTCCCTCTTGAGTACATTTTGGGAAAAGAGTACGAAAAATGGGGGGCAGTACCCCTCCGACCCGGCTCCCTTTCTTCGGGTTGAAAATTAGACCCCCAAAATGTGGGTTCATTATTGTGACGTTTCACCATCCAGTCGCTTTAATACAAATTCAAGGACTAACTGGAAGCAGTAGAACTATATACAAAAGTGAGGTAATCCCCCTCAGCCTTTGAAGTTGTGAAGAGCACCGTAGTCATGAAGAACTGGAGCACAGGGGGGTTTATTATTCAAGTTTGGCATTTTGCCCCGGGCCCGGGGGTCTTTTTATTTGATGCCAGGTTTTGGCTCCTTGCCACGAGAGTGTTTTGAAAGGCATGCAGCTGCGTAGGCAGGCGTATCACAAAGGGGAGAGGAAGCAACCATACAGGGTCCTTGGAGCTACCCCCGTTTAGACCAAGCAGGGGAAGCCAGCTTCATGATGATTGGTTGACAGGAAGCTTCTCTAAATGGTCGGGAAGTTTTCTAGTTTTGGACCCCATTTTTTATGGCCGAATCTTTTTTTCGGGAGACTTGGTTTTTTATCTTGATTCTTTTCTGAAGGTTTTTGCTTAGATATTTTTGGGGTGCTCCAGCAGGTCCTTAAAGGTGGTGGGTCTTTGTAATCATGGGTATCGACAGTCCCTTTTGTAGTCGGTGTACAGCCTCTCCACTTGCAACTACTCGTTATTACCAAGACTGGTTTTTGACGGGCTCTTACCAGTATCATACCTAAATAATGTATTTAGAGCTGATTTCCCCTTTCTAATTACTATATACAGTAAATATGTAAAACATTTTTTAAAAAAAAACCAAAATGTTTTATAAATGGTGCAAGGTGACATAAAATGTCATGAGGGAGCATACCATTATACATAGTTGTCCTCATTTGTGAAAATTCGTTTTCCCACTGGTTTTAGGGGAAGCAAAATCCCTCGTTAAGTGGGGAGAGGCTGTAAATTCTTGAGGACATTGCATACTGGGGGGGACTTTATAGAGCTCTACCCTGGCCAGTTTGCATAGCCGGCTGTCAAAAACTTTCCCCTATCTTTGGGTTTTCCTGTTTTCTTTAGCAGGTTGGGTCTTGGCTGTAGTTGGTGCGTTGAGTGAGACATATTGTCCTTTTTTGCGGTGGAGGATTGTCACTGGGGAGGCAGGATTCCCCAGTGGAAGTAGGTCATACCAAGAGAGAGTTAGTAAATAGTGAAGAAGATTGTGGGGGATGTTTCTGAACCCAAAATTCCTGATGTTGCAGTGTCTGACAGGCGTTTACGGAAAGTATACAATACCGACAAACAATGCCCTTTCTCCAATGTCGTCCCACCTAAAAAACCCCTTTCTTTTCTTCCCTCCTTGGGAGGGCCCCCCCCTTTGGGCACGGCTCCCTATTTTACTTTTGACAGCAACTGATTTTTCACAGACTTTGATTATACATGGTACCTTTGGGGTATGAACAGCGAAAACTCGAGCAATTATTACTAAGTGTATTTTTTGGAAGTTATTTTTGGGGTCTGAAAAGGGTTTTTTAACTAATTTCATTATTCCACATGGGGGAAAAAATTCATTTGGTATTGACACCGAACACCTTCTGGAACGAATTAAGTTTTTATCCCCAGGTACCTGTACTTTCCCTTTTGTACTCCTCAAGCGTTTTAATACCTTTGTCATCCTCTCCACCCGGCTATTTTTTTTTTTCCAGCCACACCCTGCAAGCAGCATGTACACCCTCGTGGGTTTACTTATTTTTTTTTAAAAATAAGTGTTGTTTAGTGAATTACAACAGATTAAGTTTTTGTTGGGGCAAGTGACAAGGGCTCCTTTCAAACTTAAGTTAATTTTGGGTCTCATGGGAAGTTTTAAAATAATATCCCCCCGGTGGGTCATTAAAGTATTTATGAGGGGAAAGGGTTTAAACCTATCGGGTCACGTGCCCTGGGAATGGGATGAATCATTTTGATTGAGGGAAAGGGGGGGGCAGCTCTCATTCTTTTAAAACAAAAGCCCTTCACCCTAAAGGATGAATGCAAGTTTTACTTGCTTCTTAATAAGAATTGTAAAAAATTTTGGGGTGGTTGTAGCATTTAAAGATAAGGCTTTTCCATTTTTATTTTATTGATAACAGAAAACTATTCTTTTGATGGGTCAAGCAAAAATTCCTGGGTTTATTCAACCAAGGGTTTTGGGAAATTCAACCATCATCCCCCAATGCGAAAAACTAACTTTGCAGTTGCTGTATGCCCTTGTGGGTTTAGTGCTTGGTTTTGATAGTAATTAAAAATAATAATACTCTTTGGGCAGATTTTCCCCCAAAAAGAACCAGGGCGATTGGTGAGTATACACTCTTTAAAAATTTTTGGGTGTTCCCTACTGAATACTCTGGTATCAGTTTTGATTTCCTAATATGGTAATTTGTGCTTTTGTGTAAAAAATTTTTTTTCGGCATAAGCAGGTTTAATTTTTTGGGTTTGTTTTTTGACTACAAAGGTCATTAAGCTCG
>NW_026486513.1:0-37913 GCF_026875155.1 Cherax quadricarinatus | reverse complement strand
TTTAAAACAAAAACATTGAGGTTTGTATCACAATAAACCTGCTCCTCCACTAAAAACCCCACACTTAGGAGAAAAACTTGGCTCGTCTTGGCCCAGTAGGAAGTAAAAACGTGTCAACGCTTTACGGTGGTTTAGAACTTACAGAACGTCGTCATAAAGTAAACAATCATACCACGGGTGGGGTTAGAACCCGCGATCGGATTCTCAACCTCAAAAAGAAAAAAAAATGCCACGGTATTGTGATTTTATACACCCATGCTACACTATTACATAAGTGCCATTATGTATATCACGTTAAAAACACAAGAAACACTGGATATTCCGATCTCATCTATAGAACCCCTTTAGCTCGAAGGTGCAAAGTAACCTTGCGGCCTTGTATAGTACAGGATGGTTCGGAAGTCTGGAACCATGGGGGGGGGGAGGGGGGTGTGGAATGAAAAAAAAAGGCAATAATAAAGGTTCTGTTAACAGAACAGGGTTAATGTGCCTTTCATTATTAATGATACAGGAATCATGGTGTTAGGAGTAACGGTGTTGCATGAGTCGATGCCCAAAAGTTTATGAGTTACTGGACAAGCTGTGCAGTAATCTGGGCTGAGGTGCATCAAAATGCTGGTTTTGATTCTTGTAAATTTTCAAAGTGTGCGTTTTCTGAAGGATACACGAGAGTGACGTTGCCTTTCTCTTTTTTGCCAGTGTTGTGAGGTCGTGCAACGCTGCGATAAATGTCGTATAGCCACCGGGATTAAAAACAAACATATAAGGAACCTAAACACACTGTATCAAGGTACACAGTATTTTTTACCAGCCAGACCCCGTGTTTGTTAAAAAACTCTCCCATTTGCGAATTGTTAGGCAGAACAAGCTAGCGTATGGGACACGTTTCGCTTGAAGAAAGTTCTCCATAGACCAAAACGTTACCCCAATAAAAGTTTATTGTGCATCTGCATTCTTGTCATCATAATACAAATAATACGATATGGAGTATCAACAACCTTTTGACCCAAACAAGGTCGCTTATGGAAGATTGTGAAGCAGAACAATATTTCTCAGGGGTTTACAAAATAGTTTATCCATTCCATTTGTTTTATGCGTATATACATATATATCGTGACGAAAGAGCCAAACCGTCGAGTTAAGTATGTAAACTTGGGTTTTTTTCTGCTAAATAAGCACATGGAAAATTTGCTTATTCAAATAATTTGCAAAAATCTATCTGAACATAACGAAAACAAATATGCATCGTTGATTTTAAATAATATTAAAGATAAGATAATCCATGGTATATTTAGTACAATCTGGCTAAAAAAAATTTTTAATAAGTTTAAGTTAGGTAAGGTTAGGTTCTTAAGTAAGGTTTGGTAAAAAAAAATCGCCATTGCCAATGAAAATATATCTATTACAACGTAAAAAATGGGAAAAGTTCAATTTTTTAGATAGGTTCACTATGGACTTACTCCCTTCTGAAGGGTATTCTGATGCCGGTGAAGACTTCCTTAGATCAAACCTGATACTTGATTCCTTTGTCTCCCAAGCGTTGTATAGCCCTATCGACTTTAGCTCTTTTCCATGAATATAATAATAATAATAATAATAAATCATAATAAATTATTATTTATTAAGAAGAAGTAGAAGATTATTAAATATGGAACAGCAGGTATTTTATACCGAAATGCTTCGCCTGCGTAACAGGCGAAACCGTCAGGCGAATGCCATCAACACTTATTATTATTATTATTATTATTATTATTACTAATAATAATATTATTGTCGATGAAAAGCCTTAAACTTCAGATTATTTACATCAGAGGATTATTAACTCAAAATAATTTGAGAAAACCTATCACTGTGCTTACTTCCATTGGGGTAAATAGGATTTTTCCACACACAGTGTTTTTTCTGCAGAGGTGAAAAGTTACTCTGTGTTGACACAGGCTAGCGCCAGGGGTGACTAAATTAGTTGGGGTGTTCCAGCGATGACCTTTCTGATTCAGAGATATGACAAAGTGTTCTAGTACAGATGAAGGTTCTGTTCTTAGTGCTGCTTTGCCCATTGCTTCATTAATAATATTAATAATAAAAATAATAATAATATCGTTATTTCTACATGTACAAGGTATACAGGCCTGTCTGAAATCAGTGACACTACTATATAGAAAGCCTATTGTTATGCAGTGCATTTCGGGCAAATTAGGTCAATTTTGTTCCAAGATGCGACCCACATAGCCAACTAACACCCAGGTACTCATTATACTGATAGTGGAAACATGGACAAACAGGTGTCTAAAGGAAACTCGTCTAATGTTTTCCAGCCGTACCGGAGATTCGATCTCTGGACCTCAGTGTGTGCGCTAGCCATCGAGCTATGATTCACTAATCCCTGGCTACCAGACGACTGTGTTCAGCCATGCAGGGAAAAATAAGATCAGAGAAGACCGAGAACTAGAAGCTCTTGCAGGATGTTGACATCGTCACTTAGCAACTTTGCTCATCCAAAATATTCTCGCATGTTTGCCGACCTCTGTGAGAGCATGGACTCGACTCGGAAGAAACTAATCTTTCATAGTGAGGTGATGTTATGACCACTGGTGCAAAGCTTTCTCTCGCGTGCTCAAATTGAAAAATAAGCCGCAAATATCTCCGTTGAACATTTATGCTAAGAGTAAAAAGTTGGGTGATTTGTATTGGGTGACAGGAGCCTGATATACGACTTATTTTTTTTTTTTAATTTCTCTTCAAGCTTTACAAGTCGTCATAAATGAAAAATGGAACGATGTTTTTGATTGTCTTAGTGTAGTTGCAGGTATTCAGGCCAACACTTGATTCACTTTATTCTTGAAAAAGTTGCAAATGGGAGGAAATCTCTCCAGATCTCAAAAATCTCAATCTTTGCTATTCATTTCTTTTTGGGGAATACCCGGAATCGTATTTTTCAGTGAATAAATGAAATTTCCTGGAGGTTTTCAAAGCGGACATAAATTAGTCCTTTTTTTAATGCAATACGTCCATTTATCTTCGCATGCAAAACAAAATAAATACCGGAAAACCCTCCTCGGCCTGAATGCAGATTTTGCCCAGATATCCGTCCTTGTCAGAACATCCCACCATGAAAGATTCTGGGTGTGTGCCGAAAGTCCTTGAATGCTCGACTCTTACCAAGGAAGGTATGACTTCTGTTCTTTTTTTTCCCCCTTATGCTGATCACTTACTGGTCGGGACAGAGGATTTTCATACTGCTGTCTCTGTCAACATGAAAGAAATGGAACTGTTCTGGGACGCTGAAGCACGAGGGAGGACTTATTGAGAAGATTTCCATCCTCGTGGGGAAAAGCTAAATAATGAAAAACTACAGCAACAACAAAAAAAATGTTAATTGAATGATTAACATTGATGTTGTTAACTGAATGTTTTTATTTTATTAAAATATGAATTGCTTAACTTGATAGATATCATTTACTTAGCAATTAATGCATTGTAATACAATGTATAAACTGTTTGCCGACGTCATAATGGGGGTGTCAGTTAATGAGAGAGAGTGAGAGAGAGAGAGAGGAGATGGAGAGGGAGAGAGGAGAGAGAGACGAGAGTAGAGAGAGAGATTCCCAATTGTGGTCACTGAAAAACATTACCCTAGGATACGACCTCTCGAGGGAGTCTCTTGACGTCAGCGAGGGACTTTTGATCTCGGGAAGGGAACTTGCTCTTCCTTTCTTGACTTGAGCCTGACTTCTCAACGATCCCAGGCACTGAATGATCCCTAAGGGCCATGGAGGTGAAAAACTTTTGTAGTATATAATAATATGTCTCAGTCGCGCAGGATTAGGCAGAAGTCGACCCAGGGTATTTACTACCTGGAGTATACCTGGGAGAGAGTTTCGAGGGGTATGCGCCCCCGCGGCCGATCTCAGACTATGCTCGTGTGGAATCAGGGTCTGATCAATCAGGCTGTTATGTTGGCCCCACGGAAAATGGACGTACGAACCACAGTCCGGATGGTCATGGTACTGACTTTAGGTGGCATGCCAGACGCCTTTTGAAGACAGCAGGGGTATATTGGTATCCCCTTTATGTATGTTGGGAGGCTGTTGAACAGTTTAGGCACTGACACTTATTGTATTGTTCTCAGTGTACTCGGGGCCCCTGCTTTTTCATTGGGAGAATGTTGAATTCCTGCCTAGCCTTTTGCTTTCATAGGGAGTGATATTAGTGTGCAAAGTTTGGTACTAATCCCTCTAGGACTTTCCAAATGTACATTATCATGAATCTCGCTGCGGTACAGGGAATTACAAATCAAGGGACTTAACCGTTCCCAGTAATTTAGGTGCTTTATGTACTTATGTGTGCTGTGAAAGTTCTTTGTACTCTCTCCAGGTCAGCAAGTTCGCTTGCCTTGAAGGGGACTGTTAATGTACAGTAGTATTTCAGCCTGGAGGAGAAAAACGATTTGAAGAGATCACCATGGGATTGGCTCCATAGTTTTGAATTTTCTCATTATACATCCTATCATTTTTCTATCAGATGAGGTAGATACATTGTTGGGTCTTTAAAAGGCGAGATCCTTCAGATATTATCACTCCCAGGTCCATCGCATTACTTTCTCGCTATACTGTACGGTTAGAATTTATTGTCATACCTGATTACAATTTAATTTCCTCAAGTTTTCCTTATCTGAGTAGTTGAATTCTCTTCATATCAACTTAATATTGTTTGAGGTGGCATTGAAGATTTGGTTGATGTCCGCTTGGAGTATTGTGGTGTCTTCGATGGAGAACACTCATGCAATTTCGGGTATCATCCGCACGAGACAAGGAGCTAGGCATTACATTCTGTCTATGTCGAAGGATGATGAGGAATAGGATGGGAGTGAGTACTATGCCTTGTGGAAACAGAGCTTTTCACTGTAGCTGCCTCGGACTTTACTCAGGTTACTGTTACTCTTTTCGCTCTGTTTGTTAGGAAGTTAATAGATCCATCTACCAACTTTTCCTGTTATTTACGAATTATGTGCGCTATTGCACCGTGGGCACACTTGTCGCAGGCTTTGCAAAGTCTGTGTATACTTAATCTGCATTTTGTTTTATCATCTATAGCATCGAGGACCCTTGTCATATTGGTCCAGTAGATGGGACAGGCAGAGCGACCTGCTCTAAATCCGTGTTGCCTGGGTTGTGTATTTGGTGGGTTCTATATGGTTGGTGAGGTTGCTTCTTAGAACCCTTTCAAAGATTTTTATATGGGTGTTAGTGTGATCGGTCTGTAGTTATTTGCAATTGCTTTACTGCACTTTGTAGAGTGGGGCTATGTCTGTGTTTTAGTGGAGTGTGGGATGACCCCTATGTCTATGCTCTCTCTCTATAGAATGCTGAAGGCTACGCGACAGGGGCTTCTTTGCAGTTTTGATGAACACGGAGTTCATGACATTGACGTCTGGGCCTGGGGTTGGAGTGCATGGGCATGCCATTTAGTGCCTTTTCAAAGTCTTGTAGGTGTTCAGGATAATATCAGAGATTTTTGAGATGACCCAAATTTTGGGTGGCGGCATAAAGAATTTATTTAGATTGTCGACCCTTATTAAGGTTTACGGCTCGCTGAACGCTGGTCGTATTGGGACTTTAGTATCTCACATTTCTTTCTGTATCTGTGTATGTCCATTCTCACATAAGCAGAGGACCCCCAATACTGGGGTGATGTGTTTTTTCCCTTAGACTTGGCATAAGAGAAGAAGTATTGTATTTTTTTAAATTTCATTTAGGGCTTTTATTTTTCTGAGAGTCTGTCTCCTGTGAGCAGATACTGCAGTGTGAGTAGATGCAAGCAGTGTGTAGATCCTGAAGGTTGTGTAGATGCATGTGTAGAGGCAGGGTGGTAGATACAGCAGGTGTGTAGCGCAGAGTGTGTAAATGCAGCAGGTGTGTAGATGCAGCAGGTGTGTAGAAGCAGCAGGTGTCAGAACACTTGCCACATGGTCTGCCTCATGTTGACATCCGACTTTAGTTATAAGGGTTAGTGAGGCCGATACTCGACCACCTGAAGTTCAAAACTTGTAATTACCCTTTTCAAAATATAGTGATCAAACCTGTACCCGCTCTCTGAAATAGTATGTATAATTACCGAGTCGGTCCATAATATTCTAAAATAAAGAAAATATAAACGAACTGCATAAAAGAATGAATTTATCTTACCCAGTTCACTACCTAAAATTTATTGATCATTATTGCCCTCAAACACACCTGCTATCCTGTGACTATGGCCACTTATATACGTAATGAAAGATGAGCTTAAGAAATGAACGCAGTGAGGTTAATAAATCACAGAGGATAACAATGGGGAGAATCATGGTTATGTTATACAATTACCTAATTAGATATACCTGAACCTAAATTAGAGAGTAAGATATTAAATGTATATTAAGTGTGATTCTGTGACTTCACTACTTATCATAAAAGAAATGCTGACTTAAAAATGAATGTGATATGGTTCGGAAAAGTAGCTAATGGATTTAGCGTTATTTTGAAGACTAAGCTGATATAATCAAGAAAAAGTTATAAACAATGAATTGGTAAACAAAATGAATGACTTAGATAGGAGATAAAAGGTTTGCAAGGATAAAAACTATAATAGATACATTTATGATGGAAAGCAAAGCAAAGGACATAAATCCAACAAACAACTGCAACTTAAATATCTCAAAGATTAAGATAAGTAGTGAATGTGAAGATAAAACGCCAGGAAGATCTAAATCTTAAAATTGTTATAAATATCCAAAATTGATAAAGAAGAAGACGGAGATAGAACAGCAGGTGGAAATGACTGAGGAAATTACTGTTACCACATACATTGATTCGACATATAACAAAGAGAATTTAGACAATCATAAATTATTGAGGGACATTGTGGACGAAGAAAAAAATATTTTAATGTTTTGGTAGTGGCAGAGATCAAATAAATCAAGAAACTGAAGGAATCAAATAGAAGAATACGAGCACAGTGAGAGGACAAAATACTAATTGGAACTTAAACGTTCAAAAGCTTATAGAGGGAAACATGAGAGATGGAATATAGAAAGCATGATTAATAATATGTCGTTTAAGAATATATTTACGGAGTGTAAGCATAAGAACATTAGAAGAAACGCTGCAACGGCCTATGCGAGGCAGGTCCAGTTTCGCCCACCGACTTATGCCAATGCCTTGACCTAGTGAGGTCAGACACGTCATTAAGGGAGGAGATGGAGGAACACTGCATCCGACCTAGTTGCACGAGTTACAGGTTCAACTCACACCACCACACAGCTCAATGTATTTACCCAACCTATATTTAAAACTACACAAGGTTTAGCGTCTATGGACGGTACTCGGGAGTTTTTTCCACTCATCCACAACTTGTTACAAAACCAGTGCTTTCTAAGGACATATAATGGGAAGATTATAATGTTCATTCAAAATAGACAAGATCTCTCAAGGAAGGATGGGGTAAAAAATAACGGATTTGAAAATTAATGCCAAGAGGTTAAATGAGGATTAGAAGCGGGGAAAAAAAGATTGTTTATCAATGCAACAAGGACAGCGAGTACCAACCAATGACAACAGTTTCTCAAAGAAACAAGCACAGTTGAGAACAACTACACGAAAACGTACTAAAAAAAAAAAAAGAGACTTGGTGAAATAAATACATTTATAAAATATTCGGTACATAATTACTGATGAAACAATTAATGAAAGAGACTATAAGTAAGAATATAATGAATGAGAAGAAATACGAATATAGTTCTTCATAATTGAAACTAAAACTAAAGCTATTTTAATTAATATTCTAGACAGACACTACTCGGTTGTGGAGATGAGACATATGGGTAAATAAGGAGGGAGAAGCATTAAAAAAACACAATCTCAGGAAATTGAAATCAAAACACAAAATCTATTAAAATTTTATATTAATGCATGCAATAATACTTAGAGAAGAACGTGATAGATATAAACAAGCTTAATAATATGCTTAAGGGAATTATGATTGAGACGTGATCGTGAGAAAAAGAAATGTTGCAAAATAATTTTTTTTTTGGAGGATTTTAACCTTTAGGCAATAAAATTTGGTAGCTAATGAGGCGGAAACTGCAAATAAATGGTCATAGAAGTTATTTAATGGCGGGGCTTTTGCATGCAAGCTGCATAATTTGAAACTACACAAGTAAAAGGAGGTAAATACTGTCAGCATTTAGACCAAGTTTTAATTAATTTGTAGGTAGAATTTTTATTTGTAAACTATATGCATATGTGATAATTGTGATATATTCTACTGAAATTAAACTTACTATTCGTGTTAAATATGACCTAGGAAATGGGACAACGAAATACGTAAGAGGAATTACTTGATTGAGAGAATGCAAAATGTAATGTGTTTTGTGTTTTTTAAAACAGTATTTTCGAGCAATTGAATGGGTTAAAAATTAAAGAGTGACACATTATATATGAGTGTTGTAAAAGTCAAATAAAATGCCGGGAATAAATGGGCTAGTAACCCTTTCTCCTGTAATCATTACTGAAAAGAAGAGAAAATTGTCTAAGCAAGGTTTGATATAGCATGTAATGAAAGTAGTTTTTTAGATTATGTATTGGTGGATAAAAGGGTTGATGGGTAGCCTCCAGGATTGTACACGTTTATAGAGGGGCAACTGACATATCGGATGATTATTAAGTTGTAGCTACAGTTAGAGTAGTAAGAGGTAGATGAGAAAAGAGGGAAAATTGGCAACAGCAAGCAAGAGGGAGGTGATAGTGTATAAACTGAGGGAGGAAAGGGAAGTCGGGTGAGATATAAGTAACTATTGGCAGAAAGTGGGCTTGTGCAAGTTGAAGTAGTGGGGGGGTGGGCGGTTGAGAGGGTTGAAATTAGTTTTAAAAATGCAGTAGTATTAGAATGTGGGGCAGAAGTTTGTGGTTATAGGAAGGGTGGGTGCAGGAGGAAAGAGAGTGACATCGGTGGAATGATGAATGTAAAGGGTGTGAATAAAAGAGAAAAAAGTTAGCTTATGAGAGGTTTTTACAAAGCAGATGTGATATAGAAGAGTAGAGTATATGGTAGTGAGTGTAAAAAGAAAGGTTGAAGAGAGTGTGAGAGAGTGCAAATTGGAGAGCAGATGATAGATTGGAGAGGCACTCGTCAGAAATTTTAATGAAATAAGATAAAAATTTGGAGTGGGTTAAACAAGTTAAGAAAGCTAGGAACAAATGGAGTTTGTTTAAAAACAGAGTAGGGGAGTTAGTAGATGGTGAGAAGGAGATTTTGAGTAGATGGCGAAAATATTTGGAGGAACTTTTAAAGTCGAATGAAGAAAGGAAAGCGGTAAATTTCATGCACTGGCCAGGAGGATACCATCTTTTAGGAGTTGAAGAAAGAACAGGATGTGAGTGTGGGGGAGGTGCGTGAGGATTACGTAGAATGGAAAAGGGGGTTTAAAGCAGCTGGAACTGAGGGACATGACAGGAAATGTTAAAGCAGGTGGGATATAGAGTAGGAGTGGTTGGATTTTTGTTTAATAAGAGGGGAGAAGGTACTAGAGATTGGCGGAGAGCATGTTATAGTCCCTTTAAATAACACGGCAATTTTTTACACAATATATTTTAACAAAAATAGTATTAATACTAATAGTTAGTACACATTCCACTATACTTTAACTTTAACACCATCCCCTCAAACTCTTACCTCCTCATAATTCAATTCATCTATTCTTACACCTCTATTTACTTTTCATATACTCAACCCTATTAACCAATCCTCACACACATCCCTACAAACTCACCCTTACCTTCCTAAAAAACAATCAAACATTCAAATCCTTCACATCATTATTCAATTTTCTCATACCCCCCCACCCACACCACAAACCCCCCCCCCCCCCCACCCCCCCCCCCAATCCCAAAACCCCCCCCCCACCCTACCAACCACCATTTTTTCTGCAGATGTTTGCAGTATATGGAATAGTGGTAAGTTATAAATCCTGTAAAGTGTTTTTATTGAGGATTCCCTCAGGTCTGGGTGTGTAGAGAGAGGGAGACTACTTCCCCAGCGTAGCAGTAGGTCTTAGCGGGATGTGTAATGTCACCATGGTTGGTTTAATATATTTATTAGATGGTGTTGTTGTAAATAAAAGAAGTAAATGCTAGGGTGTTCGGGGAGAGGGGTGGGATTAAATTATGGGAGTCAAATACAAAATGGGAATTGACACAGTTGCTTTTTGTGATGATACTGTGTTATGGAGAATTCTAAAAAATGCTAGGTTAGTGGACGAGTTTTGGGAGGTGTGTAAAGGTAGAAAGCTGAAGTGACATCGAAAAGAGTTAAGGTGATTGAAGGTATCAAAAGATTTAGATAAAGAAAAACTGGATAATCAATTAGGGAGGAGGGAGTATGGAAGAAGGAATGTTTTCGATACTTGGGAGTTGACGTGTCGGCGGAGGATTTATGAAGGATGAGGTTAATCATAGAATTGATGTGGGAAAAATAAAGGTGAGTGGTGCGTTTGAGGTATTGTGGAGCACAAAAAACATTATCTATGGAGCAAAGAAGGGAATGTATGAGGTTAGTAGAAAATACCAAACACTCTTATATGTGTGTGACAAGCTGGGTTGTGAATGTAGCAGTGAGGAGGTCGGTTGGGAGCAGTGGAGCATGTCCTGTCTAAGGGCAAGTGTGGTGTAAATATTATGAGGAAAATTCGGATTGTGGAAAGGAAATTAGGAGAAGGGCGGAGTTATGAAAGTAGTAGTCAGAAGGGCTGGAATAGTGTTGTTGAGGTGGTTTTGGTCATTTAGAGAGAATGAATCAAAAGTTAGAAAGACATGGAGTGGTATAAATCTGTAGGCGGAATGATGGCTGAGTAAGGGTCGTCCTTGAAAGGTTGGGAAGGAAAGGTTTTAAGGGAGGTTTTGTGGGCGAGGGGCTTGGACTTCCAGCAGGCGATGCGTGACGCGTGTTCGATAGTAGTGAATGGAAACAAATGGTATTTGGGACCTGACGATCTGTTGGAGTGTGAAGCAGGTAATATTTAGTGAAGGGATTCAGGGAAACGGTTATTGTTATATAGCCGGCTTGAGTTCCTGGAAGTGGGAAGTACATATGCCTGCACTCTAAAGGAGGGGTTCGGGATATTGACAGTTTGGGGGGATATGTTGTGTATCTTTATACTTATATGATTCTAAATGTTTGTATTTGAGCACTCTGCAAAAACTCAGTGATTTGTGGTGAGTGAGGTGAAGGAGTTGAAAGCACGATGAATAGTATTTTATTTGGGGATTTTTTCCTTTTTGGGCCACCCTTGCCTCGGTGGGAGACGGCCGACTTGTAGTCCAGTTGCGCTAGGCTTTGCTTCAAGGCAGCCAGCTATCAGGAATTCGCAGGTGCAGCGAAATTACACAAACACTGATCTCTGGCTGAAGGAGACTCGAACCTACCGAACTTTGAAAAAAGGTACGCAGTGCTTTACAATCCTTCCCACACTGGACCAGTACATTGGGAGTCCAGCTTGAGCTAGACTTTTGATCGTAGGTTCGGAGTTCTCCTTCAGCAGAAGATCAGTGGTTTGTGGATATTTCGCCTGCTCTTGCGAATTCCTTGCATGTAATCATCTCTAGTATGGGCTGATGCATGCTAGGGGATGTGGATGAGATGTAAAAGCTGTAAGCCTTCTCCCTGGATAGCTGGCTGCTTTGTTACAAAGTCTAGCCAAGCTGGACTACAAGGTATTTTTCAGTGTGGGTAGCATTGGTATTAAAGCACTGCGTACCTTGTTACAAGGTTGTAGGTTCGAGGTCTCCTTCAGCCACGAGATCAGTGTTTGTTGTATATTTATTATATATATATATATATTATATATATATTATACTATCAATATATGTATATATATATATATATTTATATATATATATATAGATATGGATGTACCACCTCTATAGCTGGTTGGGGACCCTTCATTCCTCAGAGAAGTCATAAACGTACGCAGGGAAAACTCAAGGGTTCTCCGGAAGCTTGTTTGGAATATTTTCTTCTCTACCACCCCTATATATTTTATATTCTATGTGAACTATTTATTAATAAACAGAATAACATTTATCAGAAAAAAACAAACATTGAATACAATGGCACAATGTATACAAAGATTCTTGAATTTCCTCCAGCTCCTCCGAGGCTGGACGTGAGCCAAAGTATGCAGCAAGCATTTCCCTCTGGATGGCTACGCAGAGGGCGCTGAACATGAAAGCGGCTGCCCTTGCGTCCTTGGTGGTGTCGATTAGTCTGGAACCAATTTTTAAGGAAACGTGGTGCATTTTTTCCCCATGATCCCACGGTATATTATATATATATATATATATATATATATATATAATACGTATATATACTATATATATATATATATATATAATGTCGTGCCGAATAAGCAGAACTTGCGATCTTGGCTTAAATGGCAAAGCTCATTACTCTGCCATAAGGACAAAGTGATATTTGTGATATGCCAATAATACGCCAAAAATCATTCTGAAACTTAACGAAAAAAATTATTCACTGTGTTTGTTTCGTATTAATTATTGTATAAAGAAATCTAAAATATATTTAGTTGGGTTAGCGCGTAAATTAATTCTGTTCTTGTTATAATAAGTTTAGGGCAGTTTTCTAAGATTCTTTGGTGCAAAATTTAAATTTTTTTACATTAACATTAATGGAAAAAAAATCTATCTTTAACCTATAAGAGAAAATTTGAAAGGACTTTAATTTAAATGAGGTTTCTTGTAACTGACCAGTTTTAATATTCGGCACGACATATAATATATATAGATATTTTATATATATATATGTTCGTGCCGAATAGGCAGAAAATGGCATCTTGGCTTAAATAGCAACGTCATCTTGCCATATATAGACCTAGGTGAAAATTTGTGTAGTATAAATTTCGCCAAAATCATTCTGAACCTAACGAAAAAATATATTTCACTGTGGTTTATTTAGTTATTAAATTATTGTAAACAAATCTAAATATATTTCGTTGGGGTTAGGCTAAAATAAATTGTTTTGTTATTATAAGGTTAGGTAAGTTTTTCTAGTTCCTTTGGTTGCTAAAATTATATATTTTCGTACTTCATCATTAGAATGAGAAAAAAATATATTTTTAAAGTATAAGAGAAAAATTTTAGAGAAGACTTAAATTTTAAATGAGTTCTTGCTAATTGACCAGTTTTAATATTCGGGCACGAACATTTTATATATTTATATATATTTATTTATTGATATATATATAATAAGTTTAGGAAGAATTTTCTAGCATATTTACAAATGTTATCACGTGTTTAAAACGGGAATATATGAAGAAATAATAAAACTGGATTATTGAAAGGAGTTTGAGAACTACGGAGAAAGATAGAAAGGACTTAAAATGGGCCAATCAAAAAAGTTGAAGAGATTTAAACAGGAAGAGAAATGAATATACAAATTTAGAAAAAGAAACTTCTATTTACAACAGAAGACATTTTAAATGAAGAGGATCTGAATACCAAATAGATTACTGAAAAGGTAGGATATTGACATACAATCCAGCAGAACCAAGTAAAGAAATTACCTTGGGACTCTGTGACGTTAAAAGAAGTAGATCCAGACAGGAATATCGCTAGAAGTTTAAAAGAATGTATAGAGGACTTGTTGCCTTTAATTTTAGAATTTTTTTTAGGATTTCAGTAGAAGTGGGAACAGTAGAACATAGATATAAGTTGCCCACATTTATGCCAATATTAAAAAAAAATACTAGGGAAAATCCTTTAACCTGAAGGCAGTTTTGTAAAGAATTGGAGATAAGCCATTGAAAGAAAGGTAAGTAAAATACTTGGGGGTTAAAAATTTGCCAAAATAGTAAATAATTAGGTTACTGTCTGCAAATCTGGTATAAACATATCTGTTAACTATATGACAGAGTCATGCATATGGTTCAAGAAATTGTATTAATTGAGACTTGGACAAAAATTTTGATGGCGTTTTCACAGGGAAAGTTTAATTTCGAAAACTGTTAAGGAAGCAGGAATTAAAAGCACAACTTATACAATGAGTGCAGAAAGAATTAAGACTAGAATACGGAAGTTATGAGGCAAAACGTCCTCGTGGTGAGATCCCACTAATGGGTATATCTCAAAGAAAAAATCAGTACTTGCTTCGATAATGATTTTTTTTTATTTTAAATAACTTACCAGAAAGGAACAAGAAAATAACCTGAATATAATATGGATTTAAACTAAATTTTAGGTAAGATTACATAACGAAAATGATTATGATCACTACACGAAATGTGTTGGATAAATTTTGAGCATTTGGAAGTGATAGTGACTGATACATGATGGAATTTAACGCTGATTAAAAGCTAAGCAATAGAAATGTGGGGGAAGGTGGTTGAAAGCAAAGAAAAATATAAACTTTTTAAAATCGACAAGTTAACACACACAACACATACACACACACACATACACACACACACACACACACACACACACACACACACACACACACCACACACACACACACACACACACACACAGATCTAACAGTTATTTAAAAAATATTTCACTTAGATCATGCAAATGAAATTGTGAAAATTGGTCTGCTGTTTCTGTCAAACTATAAAATAACTTTTAAATATATGGACGGATAAATTTTTAAGAAACGTGGACAATATAGAAGAGGTATTAAAGTGCACAGTATGTCTACCACGAAGAGTGAAATATTAGTGATGATGCAAGCTGACTGATACGGGAAAGAGGAGTCATGATATCCACATACAAAGTTGTAAATTGATATTAAAATATTAGAAGTAATGAGACTTGTCAGTACCTGCTACATATACAACAAGGAATACAATATTAACTTTACTCGGGGACCGAACCGTAGATCAATGGAATGAATTTAAGGAGGTTGTAGTAAAGTTCGTATAATAATTTTTTTAACACGAAAAGTACACGAAGAAAAACAAATGAAGATGATGGTAACATCACGAGCAAACTCTACTTCGTAGCTCTAAATAATTAATAAAGTATAAGTAACGATCAACACACAAAACTCACTCAACCACACTCAAGCGACTTATGTATGAGGGGGCGCTCTCCTGAGCGTCTAAGAAAAAAATTTCATTACTTCTGCTCTTACACAAGGACACACTGTGACATTTTTACTCGGCCCTCGGAGACACCTTACTTGTTCTCAATTGTTTTTCCTCTCTCTTCCCAATTGATGTGTTTATGACAGTCCTACCCATCGGGTTCTCTTGGGTTGTTTAGGAACCTCTCTCCTAGGGCCTTTCAAAGTTTTTGATTTTTGTGGCATTAAATTTAATTATAGGACGTTGAGTTATTTTTTTTAAAGTGCAAATGTATTTTCTCGTTTTATATTAATGTGTTTTTTTTTTTTGCGTTTCATTTAAGTATAATTTTTGTTTGACTTTATATGTAATTATAAAAATTTGTGTGATTTTTTTGGTGATATAAATGTGATTTATGGTGAGCAGGTATGTCATCAGTTTCTCTTTGATGTCATTATAAATCTGTGTCCATCGTGTTCCGACGTCCTGTTACTAACAAGGACTCAAGACATTGAGGAGAGAATAATCCTTGAGTACACAACGCCAGTGTTGTAAGTCCACGTAGGCGTGCATATAATCTTTAATTATTTGACAGAAATTTATTATAGTTTTAGAATTTGCTTAAATGTCTTAAGTCAGAGTATTATCATCAGACTTGAAATGGTGATCTTAGAATAAACTGGAGCTGAATGACGTCACTGAAATAATGCAGAATCAAAGGAGAATGATCCCAAACATAAGTATCTTATTTGAGGTTATCAAAGAGAGTAGATAATATTTATGCATTTGTCAAGAAGAGACAAGAATATGTGATACGAATCTAAAAAGTACTTTAAGGGGCAAAAAATGTAATTAAGACGATGGAAGAAGCTGGATGAGCAAGAACTGAAGTTGTGATGCAGAACTATATTAATATATTTAATGTACGGCTAAACCAACAATGAGATTTTTTCCACTCGGTTTGGGAGCTCGATCTCAGTACAACAATCGTAGGCCAGAAATTCTACTCTCTGAGCAATCTTTTGGAGTCCAAATTACACTAATGGTTTTAAAATTGTGATTGGTAGAACCTGAGAATCTAGAAATATAATTAATCCAGTCGGTGCTAACTATCAATCAATTTGATCCTAACATCACATGCAGGTCAAATTAATAGGTAGGAAATTTTAGACTAGTTTCCAGTTTCACACACACACACCACACACATCACAAACACACAAACACTCACACACACCACGCGGCACACAACATTTTAAACCATCACACCTGAACACTAACAGAGAGATAACACTTAGTAAAAATAAAATAAAATTGTGAGTGTGCTCGAAAGGGATAAGGTAGTCGGAAACTGAGTGATCAGGAAGCTTGGTGATAAGTTGAGGAACTAAGCCAAATTAGGAAGGAAATTTCATTCCGAGGGACAGCATGGGATACCAAAAGGTTGGGCAACAAATTTTCATGCCAAGACTCGGTTCGTTATCGCCGTTTAAAACCGCGATAAACTAGAGGGACGAGTGACACACTAACCTGGTAGTGGATGCAAGGTTTGGTTAGAGTAACAAGCTTTCTTTTAGACTCTTCTAATGGTTCTGTGATAGGTTATAAACTCTGTTGCCATGCCGTCTGATTTAAAGTCTCGTTGTACAACGTATACGTGAGGTAAAGGAATTTTAAAACATTTTCAACAGTGTGAATTGTAAATTATTAGAAAAAAAAAACTGTGACAATGGTAGATAAAAACAGGGAATCAGGTACTTCTATTTTTCAAGGGCAAAATATTACTTCTTTTACTCTAGTATTGGTAAAAACGCTTTTCCCCTTAGAGAGGAGGTCTTTTAAAAAAGCAACATTTCAGTGGAAACGTTACAATGTAAAAAGACTCTTCAGTAAGTAGCAGGGAAGGTTTGCTTCGTTAAAGTGGAAAAAATGGCGTTTAAAGTGAACTTAAAAGGAAAAAATGTACCCTCACGCAGCCCCTGCAGGGGAGGGTAGACACATGATCCAGTGCCCCCATTAAGAATGTAAACAAGACATGTGTGTGACCACACACATCCTACAAATAACAATAAAAAAAAAATAACACACACACACCACACAAACACCACCACCACCCACACAAAACCACCCACACCCCCACACAACACACCCCACAACCACACACACCACACCCACACACCACAAACACCACACTTTGGAGTATGCAACCCCCGGTCGGAAAACCCACACCTGGTAAAGGGGAATGTCTGCGAAGAACGTTTAAAGGGAAATGGGCCCTGACGACACTGGGGGAAAGTGGTAGGGAAGACAGATAACGACATAAAAAAATTGCGGGAAATTTCAAGGTGGTTAGGATAGGATGTTCCAGGTGGGACCGAAAAAAAGGGGCCCAAAATTGGAAACTGAAGCTCAGATGAGTCAGGTGTGTTTGGAAGTATTTTTTCAGTCATAGGTTGTAGGAAGGGAATTTTGGGGAATTTTGACTGTGGAGGCAGGAATAAAAGTACTTTTAAGCGAGGTTTGAAAAATCTCATAAGTGGAAGAGAGAAGACAAGTAGCGTCATAAAGGGGCGGGGAAAGGAGCTGGACTCGCCCCCCAAAACCAAAAAATAGGTGAGTGGGCTGACCAGGGGAAAAACGTATTAAAAGAGTTACAATAAATGATGCAGTACTTAAAATTTAAGGAACTTAAATGTGAAAACTCTGTTGATATCGATGAAAAGATATTCCGAAGTACAAACAATACTTAAAAAAGGTAAGAAAGGTCTTGTTGCCGGGTAGCTGTTTTTTTTTCATGCATTCTTAGTAAGGATAAAAAACAAAAAAAGGACAATACCGTGCTGGAAAATACACAAATATCTAGAACAAGGAGAGGGGAATTTGCGCGTTTGTTCGACATGGCATTTACAAATGTGTTGTAAATTTTTCCCGTGGACCCAAACTTGCCATGTGCTTCTCTCCCTAACGAGGTATTTGTTATTTTGAGGGGAATAACATACCGATGATGATGGCAAGGCCTTGATCAGAGGGTCTGGTTTTAAAAAAGAGGGGCGAGGGGGGGGTGGGGGGTAGAAAAGGCGGGATGGGATGGTAGTTTTTTGGAGGGGGGGGAAAGGAAAACAAATGAAGGAAGAGAGAGGGATGCTGGGTGAGAGGAGGTTTAAACTGCACAGCCCTTCTTTTTTGTGCTGCTAAACAATAATCCCCGCCCCGAGATGAACACCTCCCCCAAACACTATGAAATTATCACATGATTGCTGATTAATGTTCTCACGACACCTGTGTGTGTGTGTGTGTACTACCATTTGTATCCCCTAGTTGAGGTTGGGGGGTCGAGTCCGGCTCTGGCCCCGCCTCTTCATGATGTACTGGTCATCTCCCGAGCGTGGCTTTATCATACCCTGCTTTAAAGCTATGTATGGATCCCCCTTTCCACTACATCGTTCCCAAAATATTCCACTTAGGGATACTCTGTGGGGAGAAATACTTATAACATCCTGTGTTATCTGTGTTTCGCTTCCAACTGTGTCCCCTTTTACTGTGCCAATCTCTGGAAATCCTGTCTTTGCCACCTTGTCAATTCCTCTCAGTATGTGTGTGTGTGTGTGGTGTGTGTGGTGTGTGTGTTGTGTTGGTGTGTGTGTGTTGTGTGTGTACCACGAGAAAGCTCTTGACTCCCCTCTACTTACATTGAAAGCTCATTGATGTGTGGCCTATGCGCCATTTCATATCTATTGTGAAGTGTGTATTGAATTTGCCTCACCACTTCCTCTTTAAAAGTCATTCCATTTTTCAACCCCCCTGAAACAAAAGAAATATTCCTACATCGCAATGAATCTCTGTATCTTCAGCCTGTTGTTGTTACTGGGACAAGTGAAGGGCAATCTGTTTAAATTTAAATATTTTAACCCTTGGGGGTTTTGCGTTTGTATTGGTTAATAAAAATTTAACGAAATATCATCCCCAGTATTTATTTATTTCATATGCTTTTGCTGTAAAATGCTTGTGGAATGAAGATTATTATTATTATTTTTATTTTTATTTTATTTTATTTTGTGGAGTAGGGAAAAGCCCCGCGTCGGAAACACTTGCCCTTTTTCCCTGAAAACCTTTATAACCTAACCTATGTTTATGAGTGTGGAGGGTTGTGGAAGGTGGAGTACTTCCCATCTGACTGCCCCGGCTTACAAATTTTCCCCCTGCCACAAGTGGGAAAAAAAATTTTGGATTTTTCAGTTACACTAAATCGGGGAATCGATTTTAGTGGGCAGGAGGTTACACTGCTAAAAGTTGCTCTATCTCCATAAAAAAAAAAAAAATAGCACATGACGTAATTAAAATAGCCGTGAAGCTTCCCTTTTTTTTTGGCTAGGTTTTCCCCCACGTTTAAAATCTTTTTGGGCGTGTTTCATGATGTATGGATACTTGTGGCACCTTGTTATTTTATTTTGGAAAATTTCGCGTCAGTGGTTATCGTCCCTACAGAAAGAAGGGGGGTGATTAAAAAGGGTTTGAGGTAAAACAATCCCCAGATGGGTTATGTGACCATCCATCAATCTAGTGAAGTTATAATTTTAGTCCTTAAGGGTGAGGACTGAACACGACTCAGGTTAGGGATGAAACGCAAACTCTTTTTTTCCACCCTTTTTCTCGTTTGGACTGAGAAAACATGACTGGCGAAAAAATTTTTTTCCCCATTCAAGTACTAAAATGTTGCAAAAGTGTCTATTTTAATAGCTTGTCGGTTTTAAAACCCCTTTATTAATTACTTTAGATTCATTTTATATACATATTACAAAATTTGTGTCTGAACCACAAAATGAAGTAATTTTAAACCAGGAAGGATGGGGTCGAACCATGGGGAGTGGGTGGTACAAACTCCAGACCCGGTAAGCATGGCCTAGAGTTTTACGATTTCGGAGTAAAATAAATTTTTTTATGCAGTATTTTGTTTATTAAAGATATTAGACTGGAGAATAGATAGTGATATAAAAGCATGAAAAGGGAAAGGGAAAAAAATAATAGTAAGGGGTTCTGTGGTGATCAGTTTCCTGAAGGAGGTTCTCGTGGTGTTTCCGTCCCCTGAAGGAGGTTCTCGTGGTGATCCGTCTCTGAGGAGGTTCTCGTGGTGATCCGTCTCCTGAAGGAGGTTCTCGTGGTGATCGTCTCCTGAAGGAGGTTCTCGTGGTGATCAGTCTCCTTAGTGTCTTGAACTGTGAATGTATTCTTTTTTCCTACAGTGATTTTATTTTTGCTAAAACTCTAGGAACAAAATCTTACAAAATACAGTGGGTTTCTAAGAAATGAAAGTTAATTGATGGATTTTTAAAAAACTGCTATTAGACAACTTGTTTTGTGACAACATTGTTCTCCCTTACCTGAAACTCTAGAAATTATGAAGGTGTGGCCTACTGACCAACTTTTCTCGGTAATTACAGTTGGTTCTCGTGCAAGACTAAATATTATATGCATAAATATTTTTTATGTAGAAGAGAAAGGTTTTTTTTTTTCTATATTTGTATTGTTTCCCTTGATGGTGTTTAATAAGTTTGTGTATAACAATCTTCAGGTACAATGAATCCTATAAAACATTTAAATTTACTTAAGTCTGCACAGGGGGAGTCTCATTTGTCTCGATTTTATTTCGAATTTATTATTTTTTGGGAAATTTAAATTATACAGAAAGGTACTTGGATTGTGATAAGTCGTCCTCTTTATGTTTTCTTCTGCTATTGATAGGGCTCAAGCAGATGCTGTGTAAAATGATCTAATTAGTTGTTACATTTTACTAAAGAGTCAATAGATCAGGAAGCTTCATTTTTGAGTTTTTTAAATATTTCATTCTAACTTTTCCATCCATGATGGACTAATCAAAATGTCTAAAACGCAAAGCAAATTAAGAATTACTATCTTTTAAATCACAGTAAATATGAGGTCAGATCTGGAGAGAGGGTTCTGGTCACTGTGGGGGAGGAGCCCCATGTAATTTAAATGAGTTGGTTATGGATGTTTCTTACTTTTGTTTTGTCAAGAATAGTGATGAGCTATGCAGTATATACATGCACATACCCCTATATTGCTTCATTTGTTCTTTTCACGAGGAATGAGAATGAAATACCAAATCTCTCACTTCTTTTAGGTTGCTATATTTACTCTCAGCCTTATAGTTTCGTGTATTTTGACTTATGTCTTATGAATGCCATGCGGCCCAATTTCCTTGAGAACGAGTCAGGAGGGTGAATGTAGGATTTTCTTTAAATTTGCTCAGAGAAAGAGAGAGAGGGAAGAGAAATTTTGGTGTTGGTTTAATAGGTTTATTATGCACCCCATACCCATCTGTGGGAGGGAGTTAAAAGATTAGAGGCACATAATGGGTCGGGGACTGGCCCAATGTTTTGGTAGCTGAGCGGGTTTACAATAATGATGAAGTATTTACAAATCTATGATCTGAGTTGTTTATGTAGACATGAATTTAGTTAAAACGTATAAAGTGTAGTTTTTGAGGTGTTCATTTATTTATTTACTTTGTGTTATAGTAAGGTATGGTTGAGTTTACACACATTTAGGTAGTTATGAGTTATTTACAACAGGAAAGTCGGAGAAGTACTTTTGCAGAATGGGTGGTTAATATGCAACTGGGATAAAATACTTTTGACATTTCATGAATATTTGTGAGCGTCTCTGATTTCACTATTTTTTTTCGCATTGCAGCATATAATGATGCAGGGTATTGCACTAGTTCCTTGGACCAGCCCTGGGGCTGTGGTCCTGGGGCTGTGATCTTGTGGCTGTGGTGGGTGGAGCTGTGGTCGTGGGCTGTGATCGTGGGGCTGTGGTCGTGGAGCTGTGGCCCTGGGGCTGGGGCCCTGGGGCTGTGGCCCTGGGGCTGTGGTCCTGGGGCTGTGGTCCTGGGGTGTGGTCCTGGGGCTGTGGTCCTGGGGCTTTTGGTCCTGGGGCTGTGGTCCTGGGTCTGAGTGAAGAGGCTGGTCTCTCGTTACACTTGGTGTTAACTGTAGAAGAGGGGGAATTACGACTCATACACAGTGTATCCGGGCCTGGATATGTTGCTTGGTCTCCGTATGTTGTCAGTTTCATTCTGTATATTGGCCCTCGCCTTGTTATTCCTTAAAACCCTTTAAATTTTCCATTCAATATTAATATCATTATAGTCTCTCATTTATATTCCTGATTAGTGTGGAAAAGATAATTGTCAAATGTCACGAATTGCTTAGGAACGTGATTATGTAACAAAAGAAGGAAAGATTTTTAAACAAAACTTAAGCTGTCGTACCAAACAGACGAGCAAAGAGAATAAAAGACCATCCAGGAAATTGCAAGAAACCTTTAAATATTCCTACTCATATGCAAAAATTCAAGTGTAAGAACTACCTGTAGAACTGGACCCCAAATAAAAGGAAAAACAGTAAATGAACAAAAATTCTAGAAGAGCAGTATGTTTCAGTCAGAGTTCAGAAACCTACTTAATAACAGCCCGGATGGGAAAATGCTGTAGCCATTTTTTATTCCATCGGAAGACTGTGCAGACCAACTAACTGACATTACTACTAAAAGCCATAAAATTCGAAAAATAAATTGAAACGTACCTGCTCACTCAAAACCTGGACCAAATTCATGGAATCCCCTTTTTTAAAAAAAAAAACATGTCCACTAGAATGACCCCTCAGTATTCTTTGGAGAGCCATGATCTACGTGGAAAACTTTTTTGCATTAAAGGAGTTAGTAGAGCACAAGCTAAAAAAAATTACAGCCAGAAGCTATAACTTCCCACAGCATAAAAATCTTCGAAAGAGTGAAATTAAAATCAAAATTACAATTTTTGGGAACAGCACCCCTGTGCATAGCCCAAACCAGCCGGGTTTTTGAAAAAGGACTAACATTCCTGTAACAACTGCTAACCACTATGACAAAATTACAAAGGCGATTCCTGACACGGTTGCTCCATGGGTGAATCCCCTCACACCTGCCGCCTGACAAGGTGGTTCTAGGGATGTGAGTCCCCCACATCTGCCTCTGAGACGGTGGTTTCAGAGGTGTGTGGCCCCCACACCTGCCTCCTGACAAGACAGCTGCATGGTAGAAAACTTTTAAAATTCTTGGAAGAACTTACTGAAGAATACATTTCATTAACTTTTTACATTTATAGCTTATCTTACGTGACAAGAAATATCCTGGCAGCAGCGGATTATTCTGATTAAACTACTGCTACTACTAGTATTAATAATAACAAAAAATAATAATACTGATTATTATTATTAATAGTAGTAGTAGTAGCAGCTAATAATAATTTTATCTCTTGCTCTTTAACCTCTTTCCCCTTTTCACTCTCATATTTAATCTCCCTCTGTTTTCATTTTCCTCATCTCTTCTTCCTGCTCTATTCTTCTTTATCCAAGCCGAACTTCTTGACATAGTCATTTTAGAGAGAGAGAGAGAGAGAGAGAGAGAGAGAGAGAGAGAGAGAGTGGAGTCACTGTTATACTGTTATACTCGAGGGTCGCTCCATTGAACGACGTTTTTTTTTTTAATGTCTCTGGCTTCTCTCTCTCTCTCTCTCTCTTCTCTCTCTCTCTCTCTCTCTCTCTAAAAGTCCAGAATACCAGAATACAGTACTTTAAGACAGTAGTGTTTTAGAAATTATTTTTGTATTGGATGTAGTATTACAACAGAGAGATGAAATAATATATTCGTTTTTTTTCAATATTTATAAAATTAATATTAAACAGTTTATTCAAAAATGAATGAGAGAAGAAATATTTAAAGAAATGTTCAGTTGAAAGTGGTGGAGAGCAATGATAATAAAGAGAGGGAGACAAAGAGAGGAAGCAGAGAGAGTAGCGGCAGTGCCATTGCCACTACTGCCAGTACTTACTACTAGCACTATTAATTCTACTGCTAACAACTTCCTCTACTAGCATTTCTTCTTTCACTACTCCACTTCCTTCTTTCATCCTCTTTTTTTGGCCTTTCCCTTTCCCACTCGTCCCTATATATACCGGCTCCCTCAACCTTCGTGTGTCTAGTTATGTTACTAGTGAAAAATAAAGAGAGGAAGTGGGCTGATTGAGAAGAAATTATTAGATATAACAAGCTTGAAACAAATAGGGAAATGAAAGAAAAAGAAGAAGGAGGATAAAGAAACGTGAAAAAAACACATAGTAGAGCGAGCAGCACAAAACCGTAGCCAAAAAAATTTTAAACTTTGGCTAAAATGTGGAAGGAAATTTTTTTAAGACAAAAAGTAAACTATAGGTTTTTAAAGACAAAGTAAAAACAAAAAACTATTTATTAAAGACAAAAAATAAACTATATTTTTAAAGACAAAAATTAAACTAAATATTTAAAGACAAAAAAATAATACTATATTTTTAAAGGACAAATAGTAAACGTTATTTTTTAAAGACAAAAAATAAACTAAATTTTTAAAAGACAAAAAGTAATACTATATTTTAAAGATAAAAAATAACTAAATATTTTAGGTGAAGACATAAAAAGTAAACTTATATTTTTAAATACAAAAAGTAAACTATATGTTTTAAAGGATAAAAAAATAAAGCTATATTTTTAAAGACAAAACGTAAACTATATTTTTAAAGATAAAAAGTAAACTATATTTTTTAAAGACCAAAGTAAAACTAAACTATTTTTTATAAGACAAAAAGAGATTAGTAAAGTCAGCAAACATCAAAAGAGAAAGATGAGCACATAGGAGCGATACTCAAAATTGTAAGTTTCAGAGTATCTCAATTTAAAAAGATACTTTAAAAATAAAATCCTAAGAAGAGTTTGAAATAAAAAATATAGCTAGAATAACTGTAGAAAGTAAATAAAGATAGTTTTATTGGAATTCACAAAATAATGAACCAATAAAAAGAAAACAGAACGTTTTTTTTACAGAGATAATGACAAATATACCATAATAAGAGATTGAATGATTTTAAATATACTGTACAATTGCTTGGTGAGGCCCATAGTCTTGGAAACATTTCTGAGAGTGCGTAACATTTCTGACAAAGTGCGTAAACATTTCTGACAGTGCGTAACATTTCGGCCTGCGCAACATTGTCGGACAGTGCCATAACATTTCTGTTCTGAAAGTGGTTAACTTTTCGGCCAGTGCGAAACATTTCTTCTGACGAGTGCGTAGGACATTTCTGACGTGCGTAACATTTCTGACAGTGCGTAACATTTTCTGACAGTGCATAAACATTTCGGGCGGCCAGTGCGTAACATTTCTTGACAGTGCGGTAACATTTCTGACAGTGCGGTAACATTTTCGCGAACATTTTCGTCGTACCAGTGCGTAACATTTCGGCCAGTGCGTAACATTTTCGGGCCGTTAGTGCGTAACATATCTGTCTGACAGTGCGTAACATTTATTCTGACATTGCTACCATTTTCGGCAGTGCGTAACATGTACTGACAGTCTAACATTTCTGACAGTGCGGTAAACAATTCGTCCAGTTGGCTTAACATTTCTGAACAGGTGCGTAACATTTCTGACAGTGCTGGTAACATTTGTCGGCAGTCGTACCATTACGTCTCATGTGTAAGCATTTCGGACAGTGCGTAAGCAGTTAGACAAGTGCGTAAACATTTCGGCATGCGTAACATTTCTGACTGTGCGTAACATTTTCGGACAGTGGCGTAACATTTCGGGCCAAGTGCGTAACAATTTCGGCCAGTGCTAATATTTCGGCCAGTGCGTAACATTTCGTGCAGTGCGTAACATTTTCGGCGCAGTGCGTAACATTTCTGACAGTGCGTAAGCATTTCAGGACAAGTGCGTAACTATTTCGGACAGTGCGTAACCATTTCGGCGCCCCAGGTGCGTAACATTTATCGGCCAGTGCATAACAATTACGGCCAGTGCACAAAACATTTCTAATTCTGGCAGATAGACAGATGAGACAGATAGCTAACACAACAATTGTTATTTTAAATAATATGCAAAACCACTTTAGCATTCGATTGAGACATGTTTAAAAATAAATGTTTTCCTCAGGGAAAAAAACTGACAGACACGCTGAAAATCGACCGCCATAATTGTGCTAATATTTCAAGAATATCGGAGAAGATCCGGTAAACTACAGACCGGTCTGTGAGCAATGTATTTTATAATATATATGGGACAAGACAGTAGGTACAGAAAAAATGGAAAAGATGTCCTTTCCTGAGCCTTGTACATAAATTCGCCCTGCTACGCCTCTTTTGACGGAAGTTACCAGTACTTAAACACATGTTCACACCAGTATGGACATTCCCCAGAAAAAAATAATTTCAAGTGGGTTTGTTTAAGTATGTTAGTGAGTATATGTTAGTTACGTCCAAAAATAAAAATCTTTTGTATAAATGTTGCAAGATCGTACTTATTAAGGAGTACCCTATATATGTGTGTGTGTGTGTCTATTTTATTTAAATGTCATACACTACAATTTCCGCTTGCCCTTATTCGGCAAAGAAGAGCGTTGCGCTATTTACGTCCAAAAATCGCTAAGTTTTGACCTATTCGGCTTGATAATAAATATAGCTGTGTATATATATAGAGTATATATATAATATATAATTATATTATATATATATATATATTATATAAAAATATATATATGGGAAGTACCACCTTCTACATGCTGGAATGGGGACCACCTCATCCCAGAGAAGAGCAATAAAACGTACCTCAGAGAAAACTCAATGTTCTCCCCACGGAGCTGTTGAATATTTATATTCTCCTATCTCTCCTAAACCTCTACCCGTACTCCCCTATATGTTAATTTTATTCATGTTAAACTTTATAAAACAACAGGAAATACATTTACAGAAAAAAACATAAACAAGAATACACAAAGGCGCATTGTACTACAATAGATGCAATGAATTTCCTCCCATCTCCTCCAGGCTGGACGTGAGCCAAGTAATGTGCAGCCCGCATTCCCCTCTGGTCAGGATGGCGACGCAGAGGGATCCTGGAACCAGAAAATTTGGCTGGCCCTTGTTATGTCCCTGCCTGGTTGGTGAGTGTCGATGATCTGTGGAACCCAATTCTTAAGGAAACGTGGGCATTTTTTTTCCCGCATATCCCAAGGAACTGCGCTCCCACTGGGACAAGAATTTGAACTTGTTGGACTAATGTTCCCGGTACTGCGATCTTTGTAACTCCCTCCCTGTGGTCAGCCAGCTCCTCCCTGTCGCCTCCACACGTGTGACGGATATAGGAGTCAGCCTATGAGTGAGACAACACAGGTATAGTCGCCATCTAAGATGCAGCTTGGCCATTCTTTTCCAAGGACAGATGGTGATCCGTCAGGCGGTTTGCTGGGATGGGGTATTGTTTAGCTGCAGAGTTATCGTGGCTGGGTTGCTATTACCCTCTCGCGGCAGGGGAAGGGCATCCAGCTGTACAAAGGGTTTCTCTTAATGATTAGCTGTTGACACGTTTGTCTTGAGCAGATGCCAGCCTTGTTTTGAAACAGTTAAGACCATGTAGGACCCAGTATTGTTCTGCTTTGCACTTCCCGCAAAAAAAAAAATCCACAATATATTCTGTGTGGAATTTGGGGAAGCAAGGCGCAGAGGCCACTGCAATTACGGAGGGTCTTAGGGGTCGAGTCGCGATTCCCATTGCCGATATGGAACTGTTTATGGAGGAATCCCCCCCGGAGTGAGGTGCACTCCAGCTGGAGACGGGGGCAATCTCCCTATTCTTGATGGTTGCAGCCCTGAGCATGTTTGGCAGCACCTTTTCCAGCAATTGGTCTATCCAGCGTGACTGTTATGTGAGCCAGTGCTAAGGCACTAGGTTTGTGGAGCGTGGAGGCACGCAGCAGAGACTCCCATTCGGTTAAGTGCACTGACAAGCAAGGTACCTTCTCTTCCTGCTGAGGGTTCACTGAGGGTGTCAGGAAGAATATGATCCTTATCAACTCGTATTTGATGCAATGGTGAAGAGAAGGAATAGCTGGTAGAGGGTCAAGTCCTGGGAGGATCACTGTACACCCTAAGCGCCACGCAAGCCAGACCGGAATGAGGCTAGCAGGAACCACAGTCATCGTCAAGGGAAAGATTCAAAATACACAACTCTCTAAGCACGGGGCCCTACAGGAGAGAGTCATATTCCTTAGATTTTTGGACTGCTGTAAGGGCGGTGGAGCTAATCTCAGAAAATAGATCATGTTTTGGCGTTGCCGCGTCAGGCACCCTTGAGAGAGAAGTGTAAAAGCGTCGTGTGTGTCAATGTCTTTTTCAATTCCTGGCTTCCCCATCGTCCTGAGGTCTGAGACTTATTTTTCTAGTGACCAGATCGATGTGCATTATTAGACCCAAGAGGAGCACCCGAGGAGATGCTATTGGCTGGAATTACAATGGCTCGTGCCTCCTGTAAAAAACGTAACTGATTTCTGTAACAACGTGTTGATTGGTAGAAACTATTTCATCACATTTGGTGGTGGGTTTAAAGAGAAAGGCCACAGGCTTCTCCCATGTATTTAATTTTACTGATGTCCTCTGCAGGAGAGACTCGTTTGTGCCAGCCGGTACCGTCCGTCCAGGAAACCAGATATTGAGCTCGCTGGAGAGTGGCCTCCGTGACTTCCTTGATGGACCAAGAACAAAATAAAAGGGGCGTGAGAGGGTCCCCGTTGCACCCCTCACACGAGTCCCCAATTTCAATGGTCCCCAAACAATAGTTTTGAAGTCACTACTATAACACGATTCTAATGAAGGGAAAAGGGAAAGGGAAGTTCTATAAACTGCTTGGAGAGCACTCCCTTCAGACTGAGTTGAAAGCATTGGCTAAGTCCATTTGACCAAGGCTTTTTCATAGATCAATGGTTTTTGATATAAACTCGTAGCTGCGTGGGCAGCTGCTTCCCAGCCCTGTTGAAACGCCGAAACCGAGGCTGAGTTGGTTTCAGCATTGCAGCAGCCCTTGACTCACCCTTCTTACTGCAGGCCTTGGCGACTAGGCGCCGAAGGTGTTTACCCACTTGCAATGGGCCTGATTCCGCCATCTTTTGGCGGAGGGCACACAAATGAGCACCAAAGAAAGAAGGGTCTGATGGCCTCTGGGACAGACGCGCCAGCCCATCACAGGTTGTGGAAAATTTGGTGAGTACTTCAGACAGCAGCCTCTCTGAAACCTCACCAAAGTGCTGGATGAGTATTTGTTTAAGTGTTGGAGGCCTTAAACCAGTGAAACCTCTGCTGAAGTCCCTGTGTAGAATGACCATGAGCAGCTTTATACCAGCATCAGCATCCTGTAAGGTAGAGTGTCTTCGTCGCTGCTGCAATGTCAGGGAGGTCAATGTTGGTACTGGAGCCCTGGTGGATGTTTGGTTCCTTCAGAGCTTTGTGCCGTGCTGACGTCCACTTTGGGAGCGATGGTATCCTCACCCCTGGGGGGTTATAAGTCTCAAAGCTCCAAGTAGTATTACCGCTCTTCTATTTTTTATTGCAATTTGGGCTCTGCTTTTTGAGGTGTCGGTGTCCTGTTGTTGGCTTTGCCCGGCGGGTGTTTGTCCGCCCCTAGTGGGGAGACGGACGAGGTTGTCATCCCTTGGGAATGCAATTTATCTGCCCTAATACCATCGTTGCCTAGTGACTGGTCCCCCTCCTGTGGGACAGCCAAAGAGGCATTGCCAAAAAGCAGCAAGTTGTGCCAGATCTGTTGTTTGAAGGACTCGTTGACTTTCTTCAGGTCAGTGACTTTGCTAGCAGCTTGAGGGCGAGCTGCTTTTGGGGATGGTGTCAGAGTCCCTGGTGATGTTAATTTGAATGCAGATTTGAGGGTCCTCTTTAAGGTGACATATATATATATATATATATATAGTATATATATAATATATATATATATATATATATATATATATCAATATAATATATATATATATGTCAGGAGCGCGAATAGGCAGAAACCTTGCGATCTTGGCTTTAAATAGCAACGTTCATATTGCCATATAGGAAAAGCGAATTTGTTTAAGCAATAAATTTCGCCAAAATCCATTCTGAACCTAATGAAAAAAATATATTTCACTGTGTTTTAGTAATTAAATTATTGTAAACAAATCAAAAATAAATTTTGTTGGGTTTAGTTAAAAAAATTGTTCTTGTTAAGTAATAAGGTTAGGACGTTTTCTAAGATTCTTTTGTATGCAAAACTAAAAGATTTTTACAATCAAACATTAATGAAAAAATATATATCTTTAAACTATAAGAGAAATTTTGAAAAGAGTTCTTAACTATTGGACGGCAAGTTTTACAATTCGGCCACTATATAATAGTATATATATATATATATATATATATAATATATATATAAATTATATATATATATATATATATATATATAAATATATGATAATTATATATAACTATTTCTTTTCAGTGACTGATATAAGGATATTTAGATCGTGGACAAACACTTAGACACCTCACCAAACCTTCCTTAATCTTGTTTAAGCGCAAACCAGTGGGTCATTCGAAGAGTGCAAGACATCTGATGGATTAGACCACATGTGCAACATCTAAAACTAGATAACTAAAGTGTAATTTAACACTACAGCACTCAGTAATAACCAGCTCGAGACAGAAACTCAAAAAATAATTGATTCTGTATATTTTCGATCCTCTTCAGGGATCCTCTCCTGCTGAAGAGGATCCAGAAGGGAATCGAAATATACAGATCACTTAATCTTCTGAGTGTCTCTCTTCCTGTGGTTATTACTGAGCATCTAATTTTCTCATCTTGTCGGTAATTGCATACCATTCGTGTAGTCAAGGTGTGGAGGCTCGATCCTCCGTCTGCTGAACTCCAGACGTGCTTCCTCTTTTTGTTCACCTAACATGTCCAATGATGGACAGAATGAATGGGCAGACAGTTTTTTTTATCGAGATTTATAAGATAGCCTTTAAACAGAGTTCCCCGAGTGAAATTACTAATTTGGAAACTTTACAGATAGAGGAAGAATTAAAAGCCAAACTATGAAAATGAATGAAATACTTTTTTGAAAGAAAAAATGCTGCATTAATGAGAGAAAAAGAAGTTCTCTGAGGAGACGTATCTCTGGTGGTGTCCTCGTGGCGAGGTTTTAAGTTAGGTTGTCCTCGTGAAGAGATGTCTCCGTGGGGTGTCCTCGTGGAGAGGTGTTAGGTATGGTGTCCTCGTGAGAGATTCTCCGGTTGGTGGCCTCGTGTAGATATAACTCACGTGGATTTGCCCTCATTGTAGAGATAGCTCACTGTGGAGTGTCCCCTCGTCGAGAGATATATCCACGTGGGGTGTCCTCGTCGAGATGTATCTCGCGTGGAATGTTCACGTCAAGAGAGTATCTCACGTGAAGCGTCGTCGTGAGAGATATATCACGTGGGCGTCCTCTGTGTAGAAATAACTCACGTGGAGTGTCCTCGCGTCGAGAGATATCTCCAACTGGTGTCCCCAGCCGAAGTAGTTACCCCTTCTTGTGTTCATTTTCAATTCCTTATAAATGCCAGGTAAAAAAATAAGAATAACACCACAAGCAGAACATAGATTGTGGTTACATATTGTGTCAGGGAAAGAGAGTGACTCAGGGTAATTATAAACATAACAATTTGTGATACATAAAATGTAAATACTATTTAAATATGAGGAAGAAGAAATGCTAAAAATGCCTTTTATAGCAATATATTTGTCCCCTATTAAATATGCCATTACAAAAATAAAGAAGAGCTAATTGAAAAACTACAAAAAAACCTGCAACAAAAAAAGGAAGAGCAACTGAAAACAGAAATGCTACTAAAAAAGAGCTACTGAAAAATAAAAGCTTACTAAATAAAGTGTTACCATAATTTACAACAAATCTAAAATTAATATGATGCAAGGATGAGAGAAGTAAAGATGTTAGTTCTACTGATAAGAGCATGTTTGCCACACGAAGAAGTCTGGAGGCCTGTGGATAATGAGGCTGAGGACAATGTGTGTTGTAAATATTATTGCAGAGAATCCTAGTTTTGGCGATTAGAAGAGTGCGGGGGGTTACTAAAAGTATTTCCAGAGGGCTGAGGAGGGTTGTTTGAAGTGGTTCGGACATTTAGAAAGGGTGGAACAAAACTGAATTACATATAGGTGTATAAATGTGGTAGTGGAGAGAAGGTGGTGTAGATGGGTTGGTCTAGAAAGACTGGGGGGATGGGAAAATGGAGTTTTGCATGTGAGGGGCTTGGACACCATCCAACAAGTGTGGTGCATAATCATGTTTAATAAGATTGGATGCAAGTTTTATTATGACCTGACGACTGCTGATTGTGAGAAGGGATTCGGAAAAAATGGTTAGCCGAACTTTAGTATTGGACATGGAAAGTATGCGTACACTGAAGAGCAGTGGGAAATTTCCAGTTTGGAGGGTCATGTGAACTGTAGTATCGGTACGCGTCCTGACAAGACAGTGATGAAGTATGTGATGGTAAAAGTGTTTCTTCTTTTTTGGTGGAAAAATGGTGGTGTTAAAAACAACTGATGAAGACTGCACAACCAAGGGCATAGTTCGCTCCGCTCCTTTGGCTTTAAGCAGGTGAGTAAAAAACTGATAGCTACATAGAAGAGGGAAGCACCAATGTAATCAACCTTATTGACTAAGAATATCAGTAGAACACTACAGGTCTTCCCAACATGTACCTTATTTTCCCGGCATATAAGGCGCACGATCTCATATGACACATATAATAACGATGTTTCCAATAGCTGTAATGTAACGTTAGTAAACGATGAAGCATAACACAAAGCCAATCTTTTCAGTCCCTGAACTGATCATAAAAAGGCGCAGATAATTTTCTGAAACTGGTAAAAAAGTGCGCCTTATATGCCGGACAAATACGGCCAAGCATCGTACTGAATATGATAGCTACACACTGTAGATGTTACCACAATGTAGAATTAAATGCAAAATAGCGTAGCACAGAGCACCGAGCTGCTAGTGTGCCCTCATTATGAAAAGGAAATATATCCATCCCTTGATGAATTTTTTTTTTTACACAAGATCAGTTTTACAGGCTAAGTAGCTGGCGTTTAACCCCAACCTCCAGCTCATATCAAAGCTTCCCGTCCCCAGGTTGCGACCACCACCGGTCACTAACACCCAGTGTACCTACTTACTTGCTAGGGAACAGGGGCAGCAGTGTATGGAACATGTCCCAAACGTTTCCACCAACCCGGCCAGGAATCAAACCAAGGACTCACAACCATAACCGACCCGGCCGGGAATTGAACCCCGCGGTCATAGAGTCTCAAAACTCCAGCCCGACGCGTTAGCCACAAACCAGCTAGCACAATAAGATTCTCCAAACAAGTTATTATTTCTACGCCATAGTAAAGGTTAGTACAGGCACCTCTGGTGACCACAAATGCAAGTTTTTACAGACGGTAGTGAAGGGACTTGAACTAGAGTTCGTCACGCCCACTCGAAGCTGGAGATTCGTTCTGTAAAAAACTTGCATTTGTGGTCACAGAGTGCCTGTGCTAACTTCTATGGTGTAGAAATATACCTAGTTGGTGAATCTTATATTGTGGCTACTGGTCAGAGGCTAACGCGACGGGCTGGAGTTTTGAGACTCTATGACCGCGGGTTCAATCCCGGCCGGGGTATGGTTTGTTTGCAATCGTGTCATTAGGACGATTTCTGAGTCAAGGACAACCTGTATGTGAACCGAGGCGCGCTACCAACCAAGCCACGGAGAGAGGACTAAGAGCCATCTGACTTCTTACTAACCACCCGATCTGGTACAGAACTATGTCCGTGGCTATCAACCTCTTGCACCTGCAACCCAAAATGTTTTGCCTAAATAATGTTACCATTACTAGAGCGCGCGGCGCGCATGTGTGTGTGAGGTGTGTGTTCACCTATTATTAACTACTCGCAATCTATTTGTAGTTGCAGGGGTCGGGTCACAGCTCCTGGCCCCGATTCTTCGCTGTCACAACTAGTCCATCACTCTTCCACCCTGTTCCATGAGCGTACATCATGCCCCAATACATCACTGCTCCAGATTGATCCACTTCCTGACAACAGCTTGGCTTGAAGAAATACTTCTTGGACTCATCTGAATCTTCAACTTCCAGTTGTGACACCTTGTTGCTGTGCCCCAATCTCTGAAACATGCTGTCCCTATCCACCTTGTCAATTCCTCTCAGTATTTTATATGTCGTTATCATGTCCTCCCTATCCGTCCTGTCCTATTTGTCGTCAGGTCGATTATCCTTAACCTCTCCTCGTAGGAGACTAGTCTTGTTACGAACCTTAGTTCTTTCTTAATTTCTTGAAGTGCCTGCCCCGGGTTTCCATACTGGTGCTACATACTCCAATATGGCCTGACATAGACGGTGTACATAGTCTTGAACAATTCCTTACTAAGGTGTCGAAACGCTACTCTCAGGTTTGCCGCGCCCATATCGGGCAGCAGTTATCTGGGGTGATGTGCGCCTCAGATGTGTTCAGTAATATCCCTCACCCCCTGATCCTTTCTTTGAGTGAGGTTTGCAGTCCCTTTTGGCCTCCTAGCCTGCGGTCTTCTCTGACCATCCCCATCTTCATGACTTTGCACTTGGTAGGGATAAACTCCAGGAGAGAGTTGCTTGACCAGCTTGCAGCCTGTCAGATTCCCCTTTTTAGTCCACCGAATTTCCCCATCCAACTGAATTCTTTTCATTAACTTCATATCGTCGTGTGTGTGTGTACTCACCTAGTTGTACTCACCTAGTTGAGGTTGCAGGGGTCGAGTCCTAACTCCTGGCCCGCCTCTTCACTCGTCGCTACTAGGTCATCTCCCTGAATCGTGAGCTTTATCATACCTCTGCTTAAAGCTATGTATGGATCCTGCCTCCAACTACATCGCTTCCCAAACTATTTTCCCCTTCCTGACTACTCTGTGGCTGAAGAAATACTTCCTAATATCCCTGTGATTCATTTTGTGTCTTCAACTTCCAACTGTGTCCCCTTGTTGCTGTGTCCCATGTCTGGAACATCCCGTCTTTGTCCACCCTTTTCATTCCTCTCAGTATTTTGTATGTTGTACTGCTTGTACATTAACATCTCCATTCAAAGCAGGTGAAATCGCAGATCTAGAGAGTGTACAGAGATCCTTTACTGCACGTATAAGTTCTGTCAAGCACCTTAACTACTGGTACGCTTGGAAGCCCTTGACTTGTGTCTCGTTTGGAACGTAGGAGGGAGAGATATATCATAATTCTACACTGGAAAATCTTGGAAGGAATGGTCCAAATCTGCACACAGAATCACTCCTACGAAAGTAAAAGACTGGGCGCGGATGCAAAATGCCCCCAATAAAAGTAGGGGGCGCCATTGGTACACTGAGAGAGAAAACACAATAAGTGTCCGGGGCCAAAACTGTTTCAACAGCTCCCATCACAAGCATTAGGGGAAATTGCCAATAAACCCCTGGCTGCCTTCAAGAGAGGAGCTGGACAGATACCTTAGTCAGGTGCCGGGATCAGCCGGGCTGTGGCTAGTACGTTGGACTGCGATGCGGCCAGCAGTACACAGCCGAGTTGATCTGGCCTGATCCATCGGGAGGCTTGGTCATGGGACCGGGTCGCGGGGTCGTGATCCCGGAAATAACCTCCAAGTTTGTCCCCCCTATCTTCCTTGTCCTCCAGTGTGTCAGGCCGATTTCCCTTAACTTCTCTCGTAGGGACATACCCCTTAGCTCTGGACTAGTCTGTTGCAAACCTTTACACTTTCTCTAGTTACTTTAACGTGCTGGCTAGGTGGGGGTTTCAAACGGGTGCTGGCATACTCCATTAATCGGCCTAAAGTACACGGTGTTAACAGGGTCCTGAACGATGTGTGTGTGTGTGGTGTTGTGGTGTGTTGTGTGTGTGTGTTGTGTGGTTGTGTGGTGTGTGTAGTGTGTGTGTGTGTGTGTGTGTGTGTGGTTTGCTCGCCCGAGCATTTTCCTATTATGTTTAGCGAGACATGGAGAGAGAGTGGTCATGTTTGTTTCCATCGTGGTGTTTATGCTCCATCCACTCGCCGAGGGACCAGGTATGCGCGGTTCCCTCAAAGGCGACCTCCCTCCTTGATTGGCATGTTCCCTTGTTCTGTGGTCCCAGATACATGATTGGGCATTTACTCTCCTGTGGGATACCTGCCCAGGAGAGAAGGTTTGTAGAAGTGGACCAGAGAAAGAGAGGAGATGAGAGAGAGAGAGAGACGAGAGGAGAGAGAGATGAGAGAGGGCGGGAGAGGGAGAGAGAGAGAGAGAGAGAGAGAGGAGAATTAGAGAGGAGAGAAGAGAGGAGAGAGAGAGAGAGAGAGAGAACGATAACAAGAACGATATCGAGAACGAGAACGTTTTTAGACTAATTGGAAGTTCATGGGACAGACAGACAGCCGATTACTTGGAAGTCCACACAGATGCTATCTGCGGGCGGGTTTGTGAACTATGTACTACAGTCTATATTATAAATTTTCGTGTATTATCGAGATGTGTGAGTCAAGAATACAAAAACAGAAAAAAACAGTTCTCACCCTTCACTCCCTCCTGCTATTAGCAGAATGAAGACGGAATGAACAGGTAGAGATGCAATGATGTAATCAGTCCATCACCTTCAAGACATACCTTTGAGGTGGTCAGTCCCCTAAGACTATGGAGCAGAACTCTCTCCAGGTTGAAAAACTGACCACCTAAACACTACGTCTTCATGGGTGATGGCCCTGTTTTACAATAATTGTAATCATTACACGTCTTTGTCTCTACTGCTTCTACTGCCTCCTCCCTATTAACTAAAGAATCCTAGTGTATAGGCGCAACGTTTCGGAATACAGATACCTAACTATTTTACATGTGTCTTATTATCAACTTGTCAGTATTGTATTTCCACTATCATATTCATTTAAAATCTGGTGTTTTTTTGTTAGAAGCTTCTGCCAGGAAACCTAACATTGTTAGTTTTCCTGCTCGTAGAGAGACTCATTTGGGGCTTGTGGAGTTTTCTGCTAATGAGGCTGCCAGGTTCCTTTTTTTTTTCCTTGCTTCGGATAGTTTGTTGCCCAACATTTTGTATTCATTTTGAGATTATATATAAAAATACATTACCTTGCAGTGTCTACATTTGAAACTCGTTTTCCATGTTTACGGGCCATAGAGCTAACATCTCCAGATCTTTATGCCAAGTTTGGTTCATAAATTTTGCTGCACTATGGTCTGCTATCTATAGACCTACCAATCTCACCCCAGACCACGCTACCCAGCCACACACGGTCAACAAGGGTTACTCTGTCACTGTTCTGGGCATGGCCCTTCGGGCATGGGCCAACCCATAAACACTGTCTGTGTAAAAAGACCCCAAATAAAAAACATAGCCTCCGAAGCCTTATTATTGATCGCCGGCTTGCACAGGACTCAATTGTAAGAGATCACTCTCAATACTCGAATCTGCTATGGATGCTGCAATTTTTTTTCTTTTTGTGTCAACTCACATTTTGCTATCTTTCCCGTTACCTCTTCCTCGGGATCATTGTGGAAAATTGTGAAGAGAACTGCACCAGCAACCGGTCCCTGGTATCTCTTCCCTTTACGCCTTGCCATCACACACCTCTCCCTTCACTATCCTTCCCTGTTTTCTGTTTGTTGTCTAGTCGCTCATCCAAGCATGAAGTTTGTCCTCTTTTAACACGTTATTTTTTTTAGCACTCTTCGTCGAGTTACTTTATCAAAAGCCTTCTGGAAATGTAGATATTCTACATCTGTTTAAACTTTCTCATCCTAGTTTTTTTTTACAAAAACTGAAAAAATCATCATC
>NW_026486505.1:0-13266 GCF_026875155.1 Cherax quadricarinatus | reverse complement strand
CTTTCCCTTTCTTGTTCCCTTGCTTACTTCCACTCTCACCTGCATTCCTCATTTCCTCCTCTCCTCTTCAAAAACCCAAATTCTTGTGATAACACGTCCTATTTTTTCCCCTTTCCCTCTCACTATGCTTTCACTAACCCCCCCCCCCCCCCTCCGTCCTCTCTCCCACTCTCTCTCCAGAAGCTAGTCTCAATACCAGAAGTCTCCTGACCCGTTCGGAAGGAATCCAGGAACCCGCAAACCGGTATGGTGCATGTGACAGAGGTCCAATGAGTTGGATGTTTGTACTGCGAGTAACTGGATGGGTGCGTGGGAGGGAGCTAGGTCTGAGGCCAGTAACTAGATGGGTGTGTGGGAGAGAGCTAGGTCTGAGACCAGTAACTGGATGGGTGTGTGGGAGGGAGCTAGGTCTGAGACCAGTAACTGGATGGGCGTGTGGGGTCCTGGAGGGAGTGCGCCACAGAAAGCACCAGTCAACACAGCTCAAACTAGGAACGTCAACCACTTAGGGGAAAATCTGTGTCCGACTGAACCGGTTAGAAAGCAGCAGCAGCAGCTGCAGATTGCTGTACTGTCGATGCAGCTGTAGCAGCAGCAGCCAGTGACGTACCTCTGCAGCTGCGGGGCGAGTAAGTTATGCCTCAGCTCAGCCTCTACTTTGTGGGAAGAGTAAGTGGAGGTGGAAAGACCCTGATTTATGAGGCCGTCTCCTCAGCGGGGATTATAGCGCCTCTCCTTTACTCGAGAATGCATTACAGGCAGACGAAGGTATGTTAATCCCCCTTTTGGGTAGAGACCATTGGTCTGAAAGTGAATGGTATGGTGAGTAAGTGATTCAGGTATACACAAATACAGTTACTTTAAATTATCATAAAAGCAGCATTATGAAGAGAATGTAAAGATAAACCCAAAAAAGTCAAAGTGAGGAATGTCGCTAAGTCACTAATGTGCAGATCAGGACATTTATTAAAGGAAATGTTTCGCCACGAATGGCTTCTTCAGAGACAACTAAGAAACGAGTATATATAGGGGCGGCAGTCAGGTGTCAAGCTGAGAGAGCGGGAGTAATAGTAGTCGTAGTTTGTACTAGAGATAGTTGTACATTTCTGATGAGATGGGCAGGATTTGAGAAGGATCTGTCAACATGAGCTAGTAGACCTACATGGTACTCTGGTGAGTATCACGTGACACTGGTCTCCAAAATTGGCAATCTGTTGATGACACTTTAGATATGGTGTAACTGCAGGATTTCTGATGGTCTTTAATACTAATGGTAATTAGGGCGGCCTCTATACACACTTCTCGTTTTTGTTAATCTACCTAGACGCCTAACCTGGCCTCGTTGAACTTCAGGTGTCCAACATTGTGTTGGACACGCGTTTTTATGGTAATCACGGCTGCAGGACTTTGTAGAAGGCCCCTGCAACAGTCCTACTGTCCTATGACCAACAGTTAGTACTTTTTTCCGAAAACGTTTTTTGCCTACGGGAGTAAGCTTTCTTCAGTCGAAAGAGAGGAGGCAGCAGAAGCAGTAGAGATGTAGGACGATGTAATCAGTCCATCACTCTCGAAGACGTAGTTTTGAGGTAATCAGTCCCTCAGCCTGAAGAGTTCTGCTCGAGGTGTGGAACTGATTACATTGCCTTTACATCTCACTGCTTTGCTGCCTCTGTATTGGACTGAATAAGTCTGGTGTGTATGCGAAACGTTTCGGAATAAAGATACCTGACTGTTGCACATAACTTTTTTATAAATTACGGTATTGTAAACCTTATCACATTCCTACTGACCCATGCTAACAGTCCTTTTTCAAACTCGATCCTCTACTAGTACTACCAACTAAATACAACAACACAACTACTACAACAACTACTACTACTACAAACAACTACTACTACAACAACACTACTACAACCCAAATAAAACTACACAACAACTACTCTACAACTACAACTACTACTACTCTACAACAACACTACAAACTACTACTACAACTACTACAACTACTACTTACAACTACTACAACAACTAATACTACAACAACTACTACTACAACAACTACTACTACAAAACAACACTACTACTACAACAACTACTACTACTACTACTACCTACAACTACTACAACTACTTTCAACTACTACTACAACTATAACAGACTACACAACTACAACTACTACTACAACTACTACAACTACAACCTACTACAACTACTACTACAAACACACAACTACTACACAAAACTACACACCACCAACCCGCCCGCCGATGCCCTTTCCCCTTCATTACCACCCAATTCACCACGTCAATTATACCGTTCCTCATCTCCGTGGATAAAGACCACATACAGTAAAGCGATCCTTCTTCTTCCTCTATCTCATCCCCCTTCCCAAAGCCCCCTCCCTAAGCCCTCTTCATCCACCAATGTTCAGTCACCACAACCACTACCGACTCCCACCCATTACTACCACCACCACCACTGCCCCACCACCCACCGACCCACCACCGGACCCACCACCACGACCCCACCACCGGACCCACCACCACCGACCCCACCACCGACCCACCACCCGACCTCCACCACCGACACCCTTCCACTGACCCACCACCACCGACCCACACAGACCCACCACCACCGACCCACCACCACCGACCTCACCACCACCGACCCACCACCGACCCTCCACAACCGACCCACCACCACCACCACCTACCGACCCACCACACTTCACCTGCCGACACCCACCACCATTACCGACACACCACCACCACTACCGACGCACCCCAACACTACCGACACACCACCACCACTACCGACCACCCACACACTACCGGACCACACCACCACCACTACGGAACACCACCACCACTACCGACACAACCACCACTACTACCGACACACCACCACCACTACGCACACCACCACACTACGATACACCCCCACCACTACCGGCACACCACCCACCACCACCACCACCACCACCACCACCACCACCACACCACACCACCACCACCACCACCACCACACCACTAACACTAGTTAATTTACTGTAAAGACTACAGCAAAAAGTTAAGGTACAGCAGCAAACCTTAATTCTTTCTCAATATTTGAACATTTTTAGTTTAAAACAGAGCAGCAGCGGTCCGGGTCATGGATGTTTTTAAAGAACGGGATCTTTTTTTTTTAGTCCACTTGTACAAGGAGGAACGCAAGTTGAAAAGTGGCGAAACAGGAGAAACGCTGAAATATGAAACTTTTGATGCTTGTGGCTGGGAGAGGAAAACGTTGAATGTGAACTGGGTGTGAAACGTGAGCTTGAGGGTATGGGAGGGCGACCCCATAAGGGGGTGAGGGGCTCTTGATTATAGGATATGGAGATTGAGGAGTTGGTATGGTGATACAGGACAAGATGTGGGAAACAAGAACATTATGTACAGTTCCAGGACATTTATTAAAGCGAAAACGTTTCGCCACGAGTGACTTCTTCAGTCCTAATACAGAGAAAACTGAGACAACGTATATATAGTGGCAGGAAGTCAGGTGAAGTGACGCGTGAGTTGAGGTGGTGGCTGGTGGTGTAGTAGTAGTGTAGTGGAACTAAGGAGGTGATGCTAGAGAGGAACTGCTCCCCGACATCATGTAACGCAGTTACCAAGCGATGGGTCAATATTCCTCTGATTAGCAATTTTGAGGTACTGTAACTACCGGATGTTTGCTTTTATAAGTGTTACTGACAGTAATTAGTGCAGCTTAATGCATTTTTCTCCGTCTTAAGTCGTCTTCTTTAATCCACTAGTTTAGATTCATTAAATTTCATGAGGTGTCCAACATCGTCCCTATGTTGAACACATGCGTTTTTGCGACGTACATGGCCTCTCAAACACATCAACACTCTGGAAAAACCTACTATTAAATTTACAATAGAGGAGGAGAAGGACGACCAATTACTGTTCACGACGCGTTCTCCTACGCACAGGGGGAAAACAGGACTTTCTTTTAAAGTTACCGAAAACCTACTGCAAGAACGATTTCTACATTTTCTTCTCTCACCGTTGACACAAGAATTAAAAGAGGGGTAGTTATGGCATCTTTCTGAGCGCCTACAGAATTTCCAGTCCGCGATCCTCGAAGAAGAATGGCACATTATCAACAAACTCTTTTAGTTCACTACACTTTCCCCTACACTTCATACGTGACTCAGGAAACGTTGCGACACGTATCCTCAGCAGACAAACACCAATCAAGTTGAAGACAAAGAAAAGCCTCCAAGTTACATTGTTTTACGGTCTGAACGTTGCACTAGTGTTTCAGAAATGTTTGACAGAAAAACTGGCTAAAATATTACCAGCTCTTCAACTACTATGAGGAACTGATACAAAAAACCCAAGCATGATTCTGCACAAGTGCAGGGAATCTACACTATTACCATGTGGGGTGTGTGACAACGTATATGTAGGGGAAACAGCCAGATCTATCTGGACCATTAGGATAGCAGAACACAAAAAGCTTGCAGAAATGATGACCGGGGTGGGAAAAAAAAAACGCATGTGTTCACATAGGGGGACGAGTTGGAACACCTTCATGAAATTAATGAGTAAATTTAGTGATTAAAGAAAGACGACTTAAAGACGGAGGAAGCGGAAAATGCATTGAAGCTGCCCCCACTAATTATGTCAGTAACACTATAAAGCAAAAATTCCTGTAGTTACAGTTATTTCAAAAATGCTAAGCCAGAGGATATTACCATCCTGGGAACAGGTGTTACTTGATGCAGCAGGTCCCTCTCTAGTTCTCACCTCCTTAGTTCTACACTACTACTACTACTACTACTACTACTACTATACTACTTACTACTACTACTACTACTACTACTACCACAACTTCTACCCGCCATCATTCACCTGACTCCTGCCACTATATATATACGTTTTCTTAGGTTTTCTCTGGTATTAGGACTGAAGAAGTCCACTCGTGGCGAAGCGTTTCTTTAAAAAATGTCTGAACTGTATACATTAAGTGCTTCTTCCACGATATGGAGTTGCTCTACCCTTCCCTCAGACCCAGTAGCCACTGCAGCTGTTGCTACCATTCACTAATATGCAGGGTGTTGCTAACCATCCCGGTAAGACTGACAGTGTTGCTACTATTCACGTTAACACTGAGGTGTGTTGCTGCCGCCAGTAACACTGAGGTGTTGTGCCGCCAGTAACACTGCAGGTGTTGTGCCGCCTAGATACACACTGCAGGTGTTGCTGGCCCCGCCCAGTAACACTGAGGTGTTGCTGCCGCCCCAGTACACTGAGGGTGTTGCTGCCACCCAGTAACTCTGAGGTGTTTGATGCCGCCCAGTAACACTGCAGGTTGTTGCATGCCGCCAGTACACTGCAGGTGTTTGATGCCGCCCAGAAAACACTGCAGGTGTTGCTGCCGCCAGTAACACTGCAGGTGTTGCTGGCCGCCCAGTAACACAGCAGATGTTGCTGCCCGCCCTATAACACGCAGGTGGTTGGCTGCCGCCCAAGTAAACTGCAGGTGTTTGCTGGCACTGTAACACTGCAGGTGTTGCTGCCGCCAGTAACACTGCAGGTTGTTGCTGCCGCCCAGTAACATGCAGGTGTTGGCTGCGCCCAGTAACACTTGCAGGTGTTGCTGCCGCCGCCAGTACACTGCAGATGTTGCTGCAGCCCATAACACTGCAGGTGTTTGCGCCGCCCCAGTAACACTGCAGGTGTTGCTGCCGCCCAGTAAAACTGAGAGGTTGCTGCGCACTGTAACCTGCAGTGTTGCTGCGCCCAGTAAACTGCAGGTGTTGTCTGCGCACTGTAACACTGCAGGTGTTGCTGCCGCACAGTACACTGCAGGTGTTGCTGCCGCACAGTACACTGCAGGTGTTGTACTTGCGCACTGTTAACACTGCAGGTGTTGCTGCCGACACAGTAACACTGCAGGTGTTGCTGCCCGCCCAGTAACACTGCAGGTGTTGCGCGCACAAAGTAACACTGCAGGTGGTTGCTTGCCTCCCAGTAACACTGCAGGTGTTGCTGCCGCCCACAGTAACACTTCAGATGTTGCTGCCGCACAGCTAAACACTGCAGGTGTTGCTGCGCACCAGTAAAACACTGCAGGGTTTGTTGCTGCCCGCCCAGTAACAATGCAGGTGTTGCTGCCGACAGAAACACTGCAGGTGTTGCTGCCGCCCCAGTAACACTGCAGGTGTTGTGCCACCCCGTAACACTGGGGGGTTTGCTGGAAGTAAAACCGGGAGTGTTGTTTGCCGCACAAACACTCATGCTCCCCACTAACACCAAAGGGGCCCCCCCCCAGTAACACTGCGGTTTTGGGGGGGCCCCCAAAACCCGGGTTTTAAAGTAACACTGCAGATGTTGCTCCCGCACAGTAAACTGCAGGTTTGCGCCGCACGTAACACGCGGGTGTTGCGGCCGACAGTAACATGAGGTGTTGCTGCCGGGCCCCGTAACACTGCAGGTTTTGGCCGACAGTAACATGCAGGTGTTGCTGCCGCCCAGTAACACTGCGGGTGTTGTCCCCGCCCATAACATGCGGTGTTGCGCCGCCTGAAACATGCAGGTTGTTGCTGCCGCACAGTAACCTGCGGGGTTTTTTTGGCCGCCCAGTAACCTGCAGGTGTTGCTCCCGCCTGTAAAACACTGCATTTTTTGCTGCCGCACTGTAACACTGAGGTGTTCTGCCGCACAGAAATGCGGGGTTTTGCCCCGCCCATTAACACTGGGGTGTTGCGCCGCCCAGTAACATTTGCAGGTGTTCTGCCGCACAGTAACACGCGGGTGTTGCTGCCGCACAGTAACACTGGGGGTTTGCTCCGCCAGTAACACGGAAAACACTTTTGGGGAACACTACTGGTTTCTGAGAGGGGGAAAAACTTAGCCTTGTCAACCTTACGTCTCAAGAACCCGACAAGTAGGATGGAGCGGGATAGCCGCAATTACCTGGCTTATCGAATCCTCTGGCATTTTCTACCCTAGCGTAATGATCCCCCAGTACCATGCAGTCAAACTGAGGAAGATTGAGGGGTGGGCCCAGTAGATAAACTCGCTTAAGTAATAATGTTGGGTAGATTTCCCGACAATTTTAAAGTAAAAGGACAAAGGCAACAAGTGACATTTTATTGTGGAATTTTTCGCTCTCCAGGACTTTGTTGACCCTTTACATGTTGGCTTGACAAAAGGTCCGGGGAGAGCAAAAAAACGTTGCCACAATAAAAATCGCATTAGTCGCGCTGTTTCCTTTTTCCTAACAGTAAGTAATTTTATTTTGTCACAGGTACACATGGTACAATTCCATACATATGTACTTTAACTAGGTCCGGGGAAAACCCCTGGGGGGATGCAAACCACACGGGTATCATGCCCTAATAAACTACCCATTTGAGCCTAACAGTCGTCCAGAAAAACCCGGCCCTGACTACAATACGGGGGGAACCATTTTTTACTTTTCGGGCAGAAACTTCTAAATTAGTCGCGCACCAAGGAGAACCGGGCCCGTTTTATGAAGTCAGGGCTACAAAATTTTAAAATGAAATTCGGAGCGTCGACTGAATTCCTTGACAAAGTTTTTGAGGGGGGAAATTGACGGTGGTCGCCCCTCTCCATCCAGCGACTCCTCTTCTCTCTGTTCACTCTCACTCCGTTGCTTTCATGTAATGTTTTCTTTGTGTCTCCCTTTTTTCTCGTGTTTAAACGCCCCTTTTATTTCACTAAATTGACCTTTAGAAAAATTTGATAAGAGAAGGAAAACCGATCTTCTAGATAAAATGTCCTAATAAATGACGCCCCCGAAGGGGTGATGTCTTAAATGGATGATGTCATAGATGGCTGTCCTAGATGGACGTCGTCGTGTTGAGAAGTGATATGGAAACCCGTAAACTAAATGACGTAGAAACTCAGTGAAGATAAGTGGAAAAGACTTTTGGAATTCTGGTTAGAGAAATTTAAAGCCAAAACTTTTCTGACCTGGCATAGTACATCCTTGTACATTACCCTCCCGGGGCTGTTGATTTGGTTTAGGGTTTAATTTGATTGTAATAAATAAGGCCAAAATAGTGCATAAGTGCCGCAGTAAAGCAAAGAATTTTTTGGTTTCATATTAAGAAGTCTAAAAAAAGTCCCCAGGCCCTGTCCACCGGGAGGCCTGGTCGTGACCCGGGGCCCCGGGGGCCCGTCCAGCAGATGGCTGTAGTACACGCCACATGCGAGCAAAACATCCGACCACCTCGCCGAATCGCAGTTTTTAGAGGTGCTCAGAGTTAACATCATCCGAACGTACCGTATGGGTGATGTTATTCCATATAAAGAGAGCACCCTAAGCTCTTCCTACAACAGCTTACTGATGACACCTCATTTCGCATTATACAGTGTGAAAAACGTTTACATATCGTTTAGTTTTGCTTCGCCTCAAATTGTCTATGTCCTTACAGTGTGTTTTTTAAGAGAGTGCGGGGGGGGAATTTTTAAAGGGAAAGAAAACGGTAAGTTTGCTATTACCGTTTGAAAATTCGTTTAAAAAGAGTAAGGCAGTACCAGGATAAAAAATTTTCATTTTCCCATAAATTCCATCGTGCTACCATACGTTGGTTTGTTGTAAAACCCCTTTGACTGGACAATCCCACGTTATCCGTGTGATAAAAAAATTCTGCCCCCTCTAGAAAGGGGGGAGAATTAGGGGATGATATGTTTGGGGTGAAAAGAAAATTATGGAAAAAAATTAAAGAAGATAAAAATAGCGTGCTAAAAATATTTTGGGCCTGGGCAGGACTGCAGCAAGGGTTTTTTAAGTTTGGAAAAAATTTTCAGTTTTCAGGAAGGTATGGGGAAAGCACTGGTTTGGAAATAGAGATGTGGTTATGGAACAAATTCCCAAAGTTCCTTTTCTTTAGAAGCAAAGGGACGTTTGTGTAGTTTTAAAAATGGGTTCGAAAATACACGAGTGGGTTGGGGGGATTTTGTTTTGGACTGGTGGTGTTTCTGGGTCAAACCCGTGCTCCTTTTTTAAGTGGAGGGGCCCTGATGGGTGAGCCCATTGGTCTAAGCTTTCTTCCCATTGTCTTTGGGGGGTTTTTCGGTGGGGTTTAAGGGGTAAACCCCTTTGGGTTGGATGGTAATGCAATAGGGGTCGGACTGGGGTAATGGGGGTTTGGCCCCCAAGGGGTTGGAAAGGCCCGAAACCCCTCCTGGGAACACCCTCACGGGCCGAAAGATTTTTCTAAGCCGCTGGTTAAAAACAGCCCCAAACGAAATACCACAACCCCACAGGGGGGAAAAAGAAATCAGAATGGTTTGGGAAAAGCTTGAGCAAAAAGCGATGGGGAAAGGGACTGTACCCACGGGGTTGCTTGAGTATGCGGTAAGACACCGGGGTTTTAGTTGTGGTGGCTTATTTTAAAACCCTTCACCGGGAAAAAAACTTGTAATTCTCACAATGACCCACAGCAAGGGTGGAAAAGGGCTTGGCAGGAAAAGGTTGGATGGTATCAGGCTTGGGCCGTTGGGTTGTTCGGGACTCCCCCCCCAAATAAACTTCTTACGGGCCCTTATTTGCAAACTCGGGTCAACCCCCCCGGAAGGGATGAAAAATTGCAGTTAAAACATTAATACAAAGAGACTGAAAGTAAAATTAATTTTTGGGGCCCGGGAAAGACGTTGATTGAGGTAGCTGGCTTGGGCACAGTCTCTTCGGAGGCTGGGTTTCCCCGGAATCCCACCGCTGTCCCCAAAATTTTTCGGGGGGGGGTTCGGTAGGGTTCGGGGGTTTTGAAGGTAAAAAACCTTGTTGGATGGTAACATTTATATATTTTTCGGGAACTGTGGTAAAAGGGGTGGAGAGAGTTTGTTCTTTTCACTTGACGCTGGGCAAAAAGGGAAGGCACGGGAAAAAAGGCAGGTGGGCTGAAAACCCCCAATTACCCCCAGTCTGACAAATTTTAGTGTTAAAAATCCAACGGGGTTTTTTAATTTAACCCCCCCCTTTTCCTTTTTTCCCCCCGAACCCCACACGAAACCCCTTGGACCTTTTTCCCCACTGGGCCAGTAGGCATTTTTTTGAAAGTTTCCCTTTTTCTTTCTTATGTTCTTATTTTTCTACGTTGTAGCTAAATGTTTTGGGGATATGAGGCGGACAGGGGAAAAGCATGGATGAGAAACAGGGAAATTTTATTTGATAAAAGGTACACCAGGCAGAGAATGTAGAGAGAGCCACAAATAGATAAGCAGGGGGGAATTTTCCACTTTTGAAATTTAAAGGTTACATAAAAGGGTGTTTATTTCCGCCAAAGTTTTCCCTACCAACCCCCACACAAAAAGGCCCTTTTCCCCAAGGGGCCAGAATTTTTGCAATGCCACCAGGGGCATGTTTTAACGGGTAGTGTGTAGGAATAAACCAAGGAAGGAGGGTCAGGGTTTTTAAAAAAAAGGGTTTCACCGGTGTAAGGGCCCCTTGGGGATTTCAATTTTGTGGGGGGGTTTGGGCCGGTGGGGGCCCAGGGTTTGAGGGGGAGGGTTTTCCCATAAATCCCCGAAAAAGTTGCGGAGGAAGGGGGAAGCAATGGGATGTTAAATAGTGGTGGGGGAATTGTGAAAGGCGGTGGGAAAAAGGGGGATGTGCTTTGTTGTAGTGGCTGTGTGCGTGGGGGTTGGGGTGGAGAGTGGGGGGCGGAATGTAAAATAGCGGAAATTTAATAAAAGATGGCAAGGGGGAGGTCCCGGGTTGGGAGGAGGGAAAAAAAAAATTTGGCAAGTGGAGTAAAAAGAAAAAAAATTTGGGATTTTTGAGATTAAAATTTTTGGAAATTGTAAAAATTGAGCACTATATGTGGTGGGGTTTCCCATAAAAAAGTGTGTTCTCTATTACTGTTAGAACAGTGTGGTCTGGTTACTGATAACACAAGTTTTTTTTCTGACCAATGATAGAAATGTATTTGCCGGTTCTCGGATGATAGAAATGTGGGGTCTGGCCTTGATAATTGAAGCGTTGCTTTATGGTTTGACATTAAAATGCGTTTTTTTCCAGATGATAGAAATTGGTAGTCGGGGTTCTCTGGTGTGACTCGTTTTTCCGGTTTCTGATGTAGAAATGTGTAGACGGGTTTCTCGATTTTCTATGCTCAAGGAACCAGAACACACACACTTCTTCACAGGAATAAGAATACACCCTTCTCAAGTGTTTTTCCTTTCTTCATACTTGGTGGGGTTGGTTCTCGATGATAGACTTATGGGTCTGGTTCTCTGATGATTGAAGTGTGTAGTCGGAACTTAATGAAAAAGTCCAGGTCTTTGATGATAGAATGTGTGGTGTAGGCTTGATACTGAAGTTTTAAAGGCAGTGAATACATGATAAAAGTGTGTGTGGCCGGACCTATAATTTAAGTGTTTTGGTCTGGGACCGATAAGAAAGTTTGTTGCCTGGACTCTGATGTTGTGTTTCTCGAGTCTGTGGTCTTTGTAAAGTTTAGTCTAAATTCTTTCTAAATTTTATTAAAAATTGTAAAAAAAAGAAGTATTTAAATTTATCAGATGAAATGCATTTTGTCACCACTCAATTGAAAACTTCCACACACTTTCCCCGAAAAATTACCATGTAATGTTTTTTGTTTATTTTAAAATTAATTTGTTTCCTTGATTGTCCGAAGCATAATTTTTTTTTACCCAAAACTATTTAAGTCGCCACGCAAAAAAGATAATGAATGCTCCGCACCCGTGCTCTCCTCACCCCTGGAGAAAGGGGTAGAGCATCTCAAACCCCCCCACAACGTCACATGCCACATAAAACCGTGACCATTGTTTCCTCGAACAGGGGTAGTTGTGTAGAATACCGAGCCTGTAGTAGGTGTATTCGTTTAACGTTGTCTTTCTCGAAGTGTAGTGGGACAACAGCATTATTTTTGCTGTGACAGGTGCAACCCAAAACGAGACAATTTTTGTGGTTTTTCTTCATCATATCGGCTGTGATTAATAATGGGTTTTTATATTCAGCAAGAGTGGTGATGGGTCACACTCTGTGATTAAATTTTTAAAGCAGTTTGTGTGTTTTGATAGCGCCCTCGCACTAAAAATTTAATTTTTGTAATGTTTTTAATGTTTTTTTAAAGGGTCATGAGTATGATGCTTTATTATACTTGTTCCTAGCCATTTTTGTTTGGTTGTGTGTGTGTGTGTAAACCCCTCCATTTGTGGTTGAAGGGTTTACTCTCTCCCGGCTGTGTGAGGGCCCGACTATATATTAAAGGTTGACTGGATTCTTGCTCTACCACTTTTGCCGTCAAGTTGTTGCACTTCCTGATGCTGTAAGGTTAAAAGCATTTTTTTTAAAATACCCATCGTCTCCCAAAAAACCTTTCCCTGCCCCCTCATTAAGCCCCCCAGTATTTTTAGTTCGTAATTACGTCACCGATGGTCCTTCTGTTTTTAATATCGTGTGATTTAATCTTCTGCCTTCCTCTAAATCATACCCCGGAAATAATCTAAATGCAAATATTTTTACTTTTTTTTTAGCTTCTTTAAATGCTTTATCAAATTCGAGCTTTTATACGGGTCTACTACTACCAACCGGGCTGGCATAACCCTTTATAGGGTGTGGGCTCCTAGCTGGGTTCCTAAAACTTCACTTAATTTTTTGTCTCGTGTTTACTGTAGCAGCCATTCGGCTAAAGTGTGCCCCAGGCGAAAGTTGGGGGCAAGTCATCTCTACGTTTCCTCTTTTAAAGGGGAAAATAGCCCCTTTTTTGGGTCATCTTTGCCCTTTTCCTTTTTTCATAACGATTTGGGTGTGTCGTCCCTCTCCCTCAAAAGGATTTCCCCTTTAAAAAAACAATTCTACAATTCTATAAAAATTTTCCCCCTTTTGTTTAATGATGTTTTCGAAAATTTTCCCTTTTATCCCTGCCCAAAACCATCATTTGTCGTTTCTTCAGCCTCCCCGAGTTTTGGATAAGCGACCCGCCTCCATCCCCTTTTAATTTCCTTTCCCTTTCCCAAAAAGATTGTCTTTGTTTTTTCCCTTCTTTTCAGCTCAGCATATAATCTCCTTCACCTTTCCCGGGTTTCCTGTGTTTTGTGTGTGTGTGTGTGTGTGTGTGTGTGTGGGTGGTGGTGGGGGGCCGCGCGTGACGTGGTGTATGTGCGTGTGTGTGTGTGGTGTGTCTCACCTAAATTTTTACACCTAATTTTGGTTGCAGGGGTCAGACTCAGCTCCTGGGCCCCGCCTCTTCACTGATCGCTCTGGATTTTTTTCCCA
>NW_026486502.1:0-42296 GCF_026875155.1 Cherax quadricarinatus | reverse complement strand
GGAACATTTAGTAAAGAAAGCGAATGCCAGACCTGAAGTTCCTGTATAGACAAGCACAGTGTCTACCTACTGAGGCTCGCAGGACTCTATGTCTAGCCCTTATACAATGCCATATGGATTACGCTTGCTCTTCTTGGGTACTCTGCCTTGACAAAAAAACTGAAAGATAGACTGCAAATCACCCAGAACAAATCGTAAGATTCATCCTGGGGCTGGGACCAAGAGAACATGTAGGCCAGGATGAATTACAGCAGTTGGATATGCTGAATGTTGAAGACAGAGTAAACAACTGAAAGCTAAATCATGTTTATAAAATTGCTCACAAGCAATGTCCAGAATATCTTGCTGTCAATTTTGTCAAGGCTGGGAACCAAAGCAATCATAGAACTAGGGGGAGAGAGCACAACTTTGTAGTACCCACAGTCAGTGGCCAGGCTTCAAACACCTTTTATTGTACAGCAATAAAGGAATGGAACAGACTACCCGCACATGTCAAAGCCAGTCATAGCGTGAACCAGTTCAAGAAGACTGCCAAAAGGTGTCTGATGAATGTAGCTACAGAAAGGGAGGGGGATGATTTTCTATTTTTTAGCTAACGTACGTGTAAATTTTACCTTATTCCTTGTAATGACCCTCGTATTGTAGATAGTCTTAATGACCTTGGTGTCACAGATAGTCTTTTTAGTATGATAATAAGATGTTATCTTCATTGTAGAACAATAAGAAAATATTATAACCTTTATACTATAATAATAAGGTAAAAGGACTCCAATGGAAATAAGTCACTCTGACTGACTTTTTTGGGTTATCCCAGGTTCTCTACACATATGCTGCTATATATGATAATTCTATGTAACTGTATTTGTGTATACCTGAATAAACTTACTTACTTACTTGCTTACTTAGACAATATTCAAATCTGTGTGTTTGTATCTCAATGAAAAACTTATAGAATCGAATCCATTTTATTCATATGCAGGTTATATTAAACTGCTTAAGCATTTATCCCCATCAAAATTAGATACATTGGGAAGAATAGCATTCTTTCGTAATAATGAGACAGCAAGTAGTACTATTACATCAGCTGATTTAGATGATATTAAGAAAGACGAAGGTAAATTATCGAATGAAGTGAATACTTGTTTCCCTTTGATGCTGGATGTGAGTAGTTTTCACGAATATATCCTGGATAGTTTCGAATGTCGATTGAGACTTGAATTGCATTCACCCGCATGGGCAGTTATGACTCCATTAAGCGGAAAAACATATAAATATAATATTAATTCCATTAAATTATGGATCGAAAAGTTATTCCGTATACAAATACATTAATTGCATTGAATTCAAGCATGAGGGTAAACCCGCAGGGGTGTGAATATCTGTTCAAGAAGACATTATTTAAATCATACATTCTGGCTTCTAATCAAACACAATTGATGGCAGATAATCTTTGGGGACAAGTCATACCCAATAAGATATTTATTATAATAGTTGATAAGAAGACATATGATGGAGGATATAATTTTAATGCATTATATTTTTAACATGAAGATTTGAATCATTTCGGGGTTACAATTAATTCAGAAATGATTCTTAGTATTGACTGTAAGTTCCCTACACATGCGAGTAGGTTATATTACGCTACCTTGAAATCTCTGGGTTTGGAGACTGATCATCTGATTACATATAAGAGTTTTCTCCAAGGCAGAACTATATTAGGTGTTGACCTGAGAGGTGAACAGGTCAAGAATGCTATATCTGTCGAGAAGAATGGTAATTTGAGAATAGATATGACATTTGGTAAACCGAAAGATGAAAATAGAAATTGTCTGATGTTTGGTGAAACTCATGCAATTTTAAATATAAATGAAAATAGAACAGTAAATAGTGCATACAAGAGTATAGATCATGAATTGTGAAGAGATAAATATTGCCTTGAAACATCATAGGGGAAGATATGCCTCGTTTTTGGGGATGTTTTGCCTCAAATAATATAAATGAAGTTATTATGAGATAAAAGATAACCCGGGTAATTTTCATCATTAATATATTGAACGATCAAGATGAAAATATTGGTCATGGATTACTATATATGTAAACAAACACATATTATTATATTTAGATAGTTTCGGGGTGGATTTAAAACATACAAAATATATAGAGAAAATTTATACAAGAGAAATTTCATGTACGGTATTGATCAGAGGATTCAACATGAAAAATCATTGGTGTGCGGCTTATATGCTATATATTTTGTGTATAAGTTAACAAATTATAGCGTAAAGAAAATTATACCATATTTTTTTAAAAATTTTTTAGTAGAAATAATTAAAGAATGATCAATTTAAAATGAAATATGCATAGGGGCCATTCAATATACCCTCAGTTCAAGTGTATTTGCTAATAATTCAACGTGGAATCATGAAAATCTGTGTAAAATATTGGAATTTTTTTTTTATATTTTATTTAGAAAACACAATACATTTTTAAATGTATGCTATGCATACTTACATAAACTAAGACATGTTACCATTAAAAATGAAACAACAATTCCACGTTCTACACGAAGGCAACCCACACCCGAACATACAGGTGGATTTAATAAATTCATAAATACTACCTATATAATCCAAAGAATATCACACGTATTTACAAGGACGTACAAGTGATTAATAATAAGAACTATACTGGATATTAACAAAATTCCTCTACCAAAACAATCCCAGTACTTAAAAAACCGTTCCCCGGGTAGGTGTATTACCACCATTTACACATCCAACAACATGACCTACCCAACCCCCTTTTAACAATAATTAATAATGCCAGTGCATACAAAAAATATATGCATGCACCTTTTTTGAGAAAAAACCCTTAAGAAACCTAACAATCACGGTATGCCCTTACCTCATTAAACCTTTAAATGAGAATTACAGAATTTGGTTATCATAAAACACAACAAAAATTTTAAAAGTACATAGCAACCCAGATATGTACATTATGTTACCATACACACAACTTGTATAATTGGAAGAATATACACCCACAATATCTAATATCAATAATAATAAAACAAAAACAAAGAAATTCAACTGTCAGAACATCATTGTATGACATGGATTTTACACAAAAAATTAAAGAATACACTTCATGTTACCTCAATTTTAAACACCTATGTAAATATTTAAAATAAACCAAGACTATAATTATCATTGAAACATATCAAATGGGTTCTCCCCTCACAAGGACGGGGCGAAATAAAAAAAAGAAACCCCTTCCTGAAAACCAAACAGGTAAAACCCCTACCACTAACTAATTTCCTAGCTTAAGATCAAACTTGTTAAGGACTGAACACAAAATAATAATCCCCCTATCTGAAACACAATTAAACATCCTTGACAGTCATATTCGTCACATTAACGTGTGCAAAGATATTACAATCCTTCTTCTATAAAGAAGTACCGTTTATAAAGGAAATACTTGTATACTAATTATCTAGGAAAAGCTAATCCACAAGGGCAATATGGAAAGTAATTTTGCAGCTACATGTTAAAACTACAAAATAAGCATCATTCTACACTAACGTACTTGACTACAGTGTTCCTTGCTTTATTTTATATTTTAAAACCCTTTTCAATGTTAATAAAAAAAAATGACTGCTATTCACTGGCAATATCATTTTTGCACGTTTTTCAGTACTACTTGCCCTAAAAAGCCATAACAGCCACTTAAGCCACCTCTCCTCGATAGTGAATGCAATAATATACCCAACCAAAATATGCAATGCAAGGCATTCCATGTATGACCATGAATCCAAGGTACTGATCGCCAATATCAAATATCTCTGCAGGAACATAACCATTTCAAAATATATGCTCTCACTATCTCACCCTCACACCACCTTCCACACTGCTAGCCTAACCTTAAAACCCCCCCCTCACAATAAAAGAGACTCTACCCTTTGGGCCCCCCCCTGTTCCCTTAAAGCTGTGCTACAGTGAAATTACGATAACCTATCGAAAAACTTGATTCCATTTCCCCCATATATTAACCTTTTCCTACACCTTGTCCTATAAAACCTCGTGCTAACGCTTTTATCCTCAACTGCCCTGAAATCTGCCTCATACCCCAAGAAACATGCAAATAATCTGCCATAACATACATCAAAGCCCTACCCACCTCACTTGCTACCCCACTAACATCCATCGACAACAATCTAAGAAAAGACCAACTCCCCCCCCCAACAGCCTAAAAACCCCCCCGCCATCCAGACTCTCACCACTTCCAAAGATGAAAAAAAATATACCCATGATATGCAGTCCCTCCTCCCCCACAGAATAAACATGTTGCCTCTCTAACCAACCACATCTTATGCACATATACTAGATGCCACCACACCCATTAGAAAACGGTACACCAACTCCCTAACCCTTGCTGGTAGCCTAAGGGGTCCTGAACTCCCTCCATATGACCCTCCAGTTATACATGGGGTATACTGCGGCCCCTGCAATACACCCTTCCCCACACCACCCCCACCACTGCGTTTACCTTCAACCTTTTTACCTGCCCCACTGCCAACATGAATCTTATTACATCTTCACACTTTCTCAAATCCCTACCACTCCACCAGTTTCTAGCATCCCTCATCACCCTATCCACCCTAACTCCCCCCTCCCCCCCCCTTAGATACCTCTGCTTAATATATAATACCATTCCCCTAGGCCCTAAGGCCAACAAGCCTAGTCCCCCCCTTTTCACCTCCGTCATGACCAAAATCTTTGGACAACCAGGCCCTCCCAAACCCCCACACAAACTCAACACCCTCCTCTGTATTTCCTGTATATCCTGCACCCCCAAAGGGAAACACCTCCGCTACACCCCCAGACCTTACTATACACCACCGAGTTAATTCCACCCTCTGCTGTAACGCCACTTCACTGGCCCTCAAACTTTTAACTTGCCTAAACCCTACTCGTGACTGCTTCTGAGTTAATCCTCCTACTTCCTGCAATTGCTTCATATACCATATCCCACACACCCTAATTCTGTCACAAACCGTCATCCCATTTCCTCCCCCAATCTCCCCCCAACCCATGTTCCTACTTCCAATAACTAGACTTTGCTAAATTAACTACCATTCCTGAAAAAATTCCCAAAACTCCTAAGACCTCTCCCACCCCTTTGTAAAGCCTCCCCACTCGTAACAACACAGTTTGTATCATCCACATAACCTACTATGCCCCCATACTTCCCCCCCCCCCCTCCCGCAATTTCGTCGTCCACAGCCTCAAAGAAAGGATGTTCACGCATGCAAAGAGCAACTGTGACAGCGGGCAACCCTGCCTTAATCCCTGTTCCCCTCATCACCCGCCCCCCCACTTACCATTAAAACCCGCACCCTCATAACAACCCCCTCATACAGAATGCGCACCCACCTCACGACCCCCCTCCAAAACCCAATTTTTCCAAACAGCCCCACAAAAAGTCCCTCTTCACGCAGTCATATGCCTGAGCCCAATCCAAACCAAGGACGGCCCCCTCCCTGACAGTTCTCTATAAATCCCTTATCACAAACCCTGCCCATTCTTCATAGTCCGTCCCGGAATCCCATACTGACCCCCATGTACGCTACTTCCAATTAAACCTTTTTTAACCTTTCCCCAATACCTTCGCAAAAATTTTGTAATCCGTACACATTAACGACAACGGACGATAATCTCCCAAACCCTTCTCCTCTCCTCCCCTTTTTTGGCACCAAGACAACGACCCCAGTTCTCTGTGTTTGCGCCATTCTGCCCCATTTCAACATAATAATTCAGAACCGCCACTAGGCATTCCCTCAGTACCTCCCAATGTGCTTTGTAAAAATCATTAGATAACCCATCTATTCCCCGGGGCCTTCCCCTGACTCAACCCATTCACCATTCCCCCACCTTTCCCCCGTAAGCCTCCCTCCAACTCCCGATCCCCCTGCCCCATACCCTGCAAACCCTCATCCCTCTAAATGTTTCTAACCCACCCACCCCTCCCCTTCTCTTCCTTTCTCCGAAACCAATAATCAGCAACCTACTGATAGATTCTGTGTCAGTGAGGCCCTGTCCCCTCACATAACCCTCCCCACCCCACAAAAATATGCGCCACGGTATTCCTCAACTGTCTGTCCTTGAATTTTCTGAGAACATACCCGGTTGGCTTATCACCTTTTAGTACGTCCTCCAATCCTGCCTGACCCGAGTGCATCAAAACGTTCATTATGCATCTCTACTAAACGACTCCTAAGTTCCCCCATATCTCCTTCCACTCCCTCCCCACCCCCCCCCCCCCCCCCCCCGCATAACAATCATTTAACTGACCCTCTAAATAATTCTGCAATCCAAACCTCCAGCGTGCCCGTTCCCTGCCCCTCTTCCTAAAAAATTCTACAATTTTCACCTTTGCCTGCAACTCCCACCAATTAGCAAAACCACCTCCTCATCCCTACCTCCCAAAAGCCTTTCCACCATGACTGAAAAGACCGGCCCTGATCCTCCTCCTGTAAAAGCCTCACATTAATTTCCAATAGCTCTGATTTTTTCTCGGAATACCATCCACCCTAAGGTCAGCCAACACTGCTCTGTGGTCTGATAAACCCACGTCTACTGTTCTAACTCTCTCCACTCCTATCCCCTGCCTCACATAAATCCTATCCAACCTTGCCTCATAAATCCCCTGTACATAGGTATGCTCAACCTGATACCCCCCCTGCCAACCACATCTACCACCCCGACATCGCACAAAGCATCCCTTAAGACACCCAACACGCACCCCGCCCCCTAGGAAATACGTCTACATGCCTAATCACACAATTCCAATCACCTCCAATTATCGCTATGGCAGGTAAACCCCTGAATAATATAACAAAACGTCACGAACAAAAATCTGATTTTTATCCTTACATTACCATCGCAGGCAAAATAAAATCCCACAAAACAAACCCTACTCTGCCCCCCACCACCCCCTCCACCCCAACAACCCTCCCCCCCCCCCCCCTCCCACCCCATGACTCGCAATGGACTAGTCTCCTTTACTAAAACAGCCACATCCGCCCTTTAAAAGCGTTGCCATGCTACAAACAACTTATATCCTCTCAATCTCAACTCACTACCTGACTTATAGTTATGCTCCTGTAGGAAAAAACATCAACGTCGTACCTTTTGAGGAACCACTCCAACCAGACCCGTTTTAAAAACCCCAGTTTTTTTGGCCATTTGCATTTATCGTTCACACCTGAATGGTCAGGGAGAGGCGGCTTACCTCTGTGCCGCTGTGGCTTTGCTTTACACTTCCCTTCAAGCCCGCTCACAAACTTTCCTTATTACTCTTTTAATAGGACCCCTACCCCCCCCGTTCTCTCCCCCGATTTTCCCTGTACTCCCCCCTGTAGGGGATTTGCGGACCACCTCTGCCCAAACCTTCTTACCTGGTCTTTGGGCCCAGGTGTTAAAACCATCATCTAATTCATCAACCCCACTGGCCCTTCCTAGAGCTGCCTACCAAAGCCACCTCTTCCCTCAGGTACATCCTCCCTTGTACCTCTGCCACTACAAGTATATCCTTTCCCGTATTCCTGCTACTTCCGACTTCTCACCCAGCCCTTGCAATTGCTGCGTTTCACTGATCCCCCGTCCATCCTGTCCTCCCCCTACCAAAAGCCCTCCTCCAAGAATTCCTGGAGCACATGACTCCAAGGACACCTCCTGTGTCGACTCCCCCCCACTTCCTTTCCACCACCACAGCGTTGGAGTAGGAACTCCCTCCTCCCCCGGAGTGTGACACACGTCCCCATCTGTTCACCCTCCTTCTCCACCTCCTCACTCCATAGAGGAGTCCCATCTTCGCCGCCGCCCCCCACACTCGTTTGCTGGACGTCCTCCACCGGGACTGACACCCCCCGGGGGAACTCTACGTGCACATTGCGCCGCTATATGATCATAAGAGCCGCAAAGACGACACGTTCTCCTTTGCCCCACATACGACACATATACCTGATTTCTGGTGCCTGTCAACATGACATACGAAGGTATAAAGGGATCTTGAGGGTCATCTTGTGTTTAGACCCTTCCGGGGGGCCCTCATATGGTCCATCCCTCCATACCCCACCTCTGGCTTCATGAATGACTCCATACTTGCTAAAAACTTCCATTATACCAAACTTAGTTGCCTCAAAGGGTACATTTCCCCACTCGTACCCACGTATAGTAAGTAGACACGTCATGCAAGCACACATCCATCGTCGAGTTGAGGCACATTCGGCGTTCCTGATACTCCTCCACCACACTGCTGTAGTAACTAGTCCTCAGAAAAATTCACAAATACCGTTTCAACCCCCCTTAAGGGCCACACCATACAGTTTTCCCCGTTAGGGATACCATATAAATCCCTAATAATTGCAGGGAAAAACGATGTTTTATCGTAGCAGGGTTCATAGAACCCCTCAACAGCTCAATGCAGACTGGTTAATCCTCCTGCCGGTGTACTCTGCCATGTCTAAAAGTGAAAACTGCGCAGAAACCAGATTAGTGGGAGCTACTGCGCAGTGCGTCCGCACGGCCCAACACGATGCTGACAATAAATAATGGAATTATCGTACTGGGCGGTAGAGCCTTGAGGCGTTTAGAGGCGAAGCCCAAGGTTCCACAACACTGGGGTATAAAATGACCATGCTGGGTCCCTGTTTGGATCTACTGTAAATCAAGAACAAGTCTGAGTCAAGATGAATCCAATTCATATCCCGTTTGAGGTGTCTAACACAGAGGAGGGAAAGACAGTATCCCTGTGTATGATGGATTAATCAACATCCTCCTCCATCTTAAAAGGTAAGTGATTTTGTTCATTTAAACCAAGTGAATCTTGTTGTAATAGTGAAAAATCCTTTTATTCTTTTAACACATCAATGATTTAGAACTGTATGTATTAACCATCAAAAAAGTGTTGTACTTTAATGCAATTAAAGGTGCACCTAATTCTTCTAACGGTGAATTGGTTTTTTTCTTGCCATATGTGATATAATGCGGAAGTTGGAACTTAATTCGTCGCAAATCAAAATCCGACAGGAGCAAATGATTTTCCGAGTTTGAGGGTTTGTGTAGGAAGGCGGGATCCACCACACCTCCTTACACACCCATAAGGAATGCTGCTGTCCCCCTACCAACGTATAAGATCACGTCTTCTCGCCTGGCCACATGTTGATGTTGAGAAAGTACGCTCCACTCATGGAGTTGATGTAAGCACTTTATCCTCGGACATTTAAAACTCACTACCCACGCCGAGATCGGACTTCTCGGCCCAGGTCTCAGTGGATGCCGCTAACAATTTGAGCACTAATAATTTATTATTATTATAATTCAAAAAGAAGCGCTAACCCACAAGGGCTATACAGCGCTGCAGGGTAGGGAAGGAAGCGAGGGTTTTGGATGGCAGAAGGGAGAGAGATGTTTAAGCAGGTTACAGAAAACAGCGGGGCAGGGGATAGTACGGGGGTAGAGGGTAGCAAGAGATTGAAGTAGAAAGGGCTGAAGGTATCGAATTTGTGAAGTCCAGTCAGTTGTTGTCAAAAAGTCAATGAGAGAGTCGGATGAAAGGTGGGTCCATCAGCGGAAGGGAAGGTAAAGAGAGAGTAGCGGAGCGAAGACGACGAGAGAGGTACATTCTGCGTGCTCGTTGATAAAGTGGGCCCGTCCAACAGAATGTGGCTGACTGATAATGGAGTTGGCAATTCTCACAGAGGGAGCAGGACGGCCCCTCCATTTAGATATCCATGAGTAAGACGAGTATGGCAAATGCGAAGACGGGAGACAGTAGTCTCCCCAAACCCCGACACTGGTGATAGAAGACGGCCAGTAACCTATACTCTTTAATAGATTGAAGTTTGTTTTCCGAGCATAGTAGACCAACGTTGTTGCCAACGGGTGTGAAGGTGGGAAGATATTGCAGCAAAATAGTCCCTACATGGAATACCTCTATAAGAAACTGGTAGGTCATGTACTGCTGACCGCGCAGCAGTGTCTGCCTGTTCATTGCCCTGTTTCGTCAAACATGACCAGGGACCCAACAAAAAAAAAAATATCTTTATGCTTGGTAAAGATGCGGCGTAGCCAAGTTGGATACGGAGGACTAAGGGGTGAGGTGTATCAATTTTTGTATAGCCTGTAAAGCACTAAGGGAGTCTGAGACAACCCCAAAATGATGACACAGGCATAGATGCAATACGGATAAGTGCTGTAAGGATGGCATATAATTCAGCAGTAAAAATACTAGCTGAAGATAGTAAATGCCCTTGTACGACGCTGTCCGGAAACACTGCTGCGAATCCTACGCCGTCAGAAGACTTAGGGGCCATCTGTGTACACGGCAATGGCATGAGAATGAGAGGGAAAGTGGTCAAAGAAAAAGAGCGGGAAGCCACCGTAGACAGTTGGGCTTTCGAGCAAGGGAGGGAGAAAGAACAGACTCGAACAGCTGGAACTTCCCAGGGGGTAGGGAAAAGTGAGATGCTCATGTACATAGAATGTGGTAGTTGAAGAGAAGACAAGAGCAAATAAAGCGAAGAGAGAAGGGACGGAGTAAGCAGGGGGGGCGAACAAATAAAAAATGTTATAATATCAGTGACCTTCTAAAAATTGGAAGGATTGCGGAGATCTGAGAGCGTAATAGTGGCAGGCAAGGGCATCACGGCGATCGGATAAGGAGGGAAATTTCGCTTCTGCATAGGGTTTTCGAAGGGGAAGAGCAAAAAAGCACAAGGCATAAACGTAATCCTTGGTGTGAAGGGGGTTTAAAGGCTGAGAGAGTGCGGGGAGATGCGCTGAAAGATTGGTCACCATAATAAAGTTTCGAAAAAATAAGGGTGGAATGTAGGTGAAGGAGGGTTCGGATCAGCTCCCACGAAAGATGAGCAAGGGTTTTAAGAAGGTTCAGCCGGCTGTGACAAGTTGCCTTCAGAGAGGTAATGTGAGGTTTCCGGGGAAAACCCTACGATCAAAGGGGGCCAGAAATTGACTGTTCACGTTCAGGGTACGGGGCCATAGGGTAAAAGGTGATCGGAATGACAGGCGTTAGTGAAAGTGATTTGGTGGGTTTTGGCTGGAAATTTAAACCCATGTGTGGGGCCCCAATTTGGAACACGGGCGACTGCTTGGGGGAAAATGTAAGGAGGTGACAGTCAGCGCCGCAAGGGAATAGCGAAGTCTCAACAAGAGTGATGCCAAATTTTGTGGAAGACTGAGGCCAAATCATTTAAAAGCAAAGGGGAAAAAAGTGTTGTGCTGTACAAAATCCTGGGGGGCACCCTTTGCTTGGATAAAGTCCCGGGGGGGCACATTATTAACCCCAACCGGAATGCCCGTCAGTTAAAAAGTTTTAAGGAAAGGGTGGTAGATTTCCTCGAAAAGGGCCCAAGGAGTGGGCTTGGGCTAAAATATTTACTCCAAGTTGTGTCTATGCCTTCTCAAGGTCAAAAAATTGGCAATAACGAGTGGTTATTCGCAAAGGCATTCGAAAAATACGTATCCAAGCGCGTAAGGGGTTATGGTAGAACGTTTCCCCTTTCGAAAGCCATATTGAGGTGGAGAGACTGTTGGGTCTCTAAAACCACCTAAACGTCTTTTACTAGACGTTCCATTACTTTGCAAACTGACTGGTAAAACAATGGGACGATGGGAAGGGTTTTATGTCCCGTAGGCCTGGTTTGCGGAAAGGGAGTTTAATAATATTTAATATCAAGGGGGAAGCGCAAACCGGGGTTTACAGCGCCTGGGGGGGGGGGGTGTGGAAGGCATTCGGCTTAATTCGGGGAACTGGAGCACAGATCCAATTCCCTAAATCAAGAGCCCCTCACCAACATCAAGGAACCTTCCTTGAGGGGCGGAAAGGGAGAACAATGGCGGATTTCCACAGCTGTGGAAGAACTCCTTGTGACCAAATAAGATTGTAAAGGCGTAATAGGACTGCAGGGCTGACTGAGTAAATGTTGTAGCATACGAATATGAATGTCGTCGGGCCCAGCTGCCGATGATCGACAAGCTGAGAGTGTTGCCTCCAGTTCTTGAAGTGTAAAAGGCACATTATACTGTTCTTCTCTGAGAGAAGAAAAGTCCAAGGGTGCTAACTCTCTGGCAGACTTTGGGGAAAAAGAAATGAGGGGCATAGATGGAGTCCCTGAGAAATACGGACCAGATGATTGCCAATTTCATTGGCAACATCTAGTGGGTTTGCTATATCAACCCGGCAACCCGCAGAACAGGAGCGGGGTCAGGAGAATATTTACCACTCAGTTTTCGTATTTTTTTCCAGACTGCACTCATAGAGGAAGCAGAGGTGATGGTGGAGACATAATCTCCCCAGCAAGTGCGTTTAGCGTCACGGATGACACGGCGAGCGATCGCACGCTTCTGTTTAAAATCAAGGAGTCGCTCTGTGGTTCTATTGTACCGGTACCTGCCCCTGCAGGGGGTTTCAAAACGTACTGCACGAGCACAAGCAGGAGACCACAAAGGCACGCATTTCTGAGAATGGCCTGCTCGAGTTTGGGGTATAGAATGAGAAGCTGCGGTGAAAACGGAGGATGAGAAGAGGTGTAAAAGCTCATCGATGGAGGACGAAGAAGGAACCTCTTTAAAAAACAGTCAGGTTGTGAGTAAAGGTTCCAATTTGCCCGATTAAATTGCCAGCGTGGGGTGCGAAGAGGTGGGGGAATATGAAGGGGAAGTAAGAATGATTGGGAAAATGATCACTGTCATGTAAGTCCGGGAGAACAGACCAAGTAAAGTTAATGCGGCGGAGGAAGAGAAAAACTGAGAGATCGATGCAAGAGAGAGTATGAGTCCGAGGATCAAAATGGGTGTGAGTACCTGATTTAAAAACATGGAGGGGGTGGGTGGCAAGAAAAGCTCTAACTGAATTCCAGGGAATCACAGTGAGACCCTCCCCAGAGGAAATGGTGGGCATTAAAATCCCAAGTAACAGAATTGGTGGCGGTAATGACGAAACAAGGAAGGCAAAATCCGGAATAGATAATGCCCGGGAAGGGGGAGGATATAAAGAAACAGAGCGTATACCCCCTATGTAAGTGGATACGGGCTGCTGTGTAATGCAGCGAAGTATGAACAAATAGTGATGGTACGGAATATCAGTGCGGAGAAGAAGGGCACTTTCATTAAAGGTCCCATCAGGAAAAGGATCTGAAGAATACAATAAATTATAGCCTGAGATGTGAGAATAACAGCAGAGTGTAATTTTGGTTCCTGTAAGCAAACACCAAACAGGGGCAAACTGGGGGGAGTAACATCTAAAGCTCCCCCGATTACCCCTGAGGCCACGTATATTCCACTGTAAAAAGGCCATGAATGGCAATGATAAGATACTTGAAACCCGCAGGTAAGGGTTCCTACGGACTAGGAGGGTTAGAAAAGTCCACATGCGGAGGCAGTGGAAAATGTTCAAGCGCGAAGGAAACGGTGCGCTGTGAAGAAAGGGAGTTGCGCAGATGGAGCAGAGGAGAGAGAAAGAGGGGAAAGGTGGATCAGTGTCCATTGATGGTTTGGTCTCTGCAATATATTCAGAGATTGCTTCAAGTGTTTCAGAATTCAGAGATGTCGTATGGGAGACAATTTGGGAATGGTAGGGGGAGGATGAGTAAAGATTGGAACTGTATTGGACTGTACCAAGGTAGGGGGGGCGAAAGGGTGGAGGGAACTGGAGAAGCGTGGCAGGGGACAGAAGAGACAGGAACTGGGAGGTGGCAGAAGAGGAAAAAAAACTTGGGAGGGAACAGGGGAGGAAGGTACATTACGAGGAGGAGGGTGAACCTCTGCACTTGTAACTGAGCCAGTGAGAGGGGAAAAAACTAGGGACAGAGACAGGGAGGGTAAAATGAGGAGGTGGAAGATGGGTAGGAGGTGTTCCCGGGGACCTTTTTTTGACTTTTGAGAAGTAGAGGGACGATTGGGAAGAGGTGTCGTACGAGGTCTCGTCGATACTGGGCTTGTAAGAGAGAACTCGAAGAAGCGAGATTAGACTGAGGCGTTAAAAGTAGGGACGTCTGAGCCGAGGAAAGCAAAAGGATTAGATACAGGAGTGATTATGGGAGAGGTAACCACAGGGTGGGTTGTAGAAGATGGGATACAGAAGTGGGGGGACGTTTTGAAACACGGGAATAAGAAACCGTGGGAGTCTCCCTTGGAGGCGGAGATGAGAAACTGCCATGGCATAAGGGAGACCTTCTGTCTCTTTGAGGTAAGGATTTCCGCTCGTTTAAATAGACCTGACAAAGGCGAGAGTACGAAGGGTGAGCCTTTTTGACAGTTTAAGGCAAGAGGGAGATCGATTGCAAGACGTATTAGAATGGTCATCGGCACCACGACTGGGCATTCGGCCCATAGATCTGCAATATTTCGCTGGATGGGCCAAATCGCCAGCAATTTCTACACTGTTGTGGTGTAGGGATCACCTTTTGAACTTGTAACCCAGTCCTGCTATATTAAACGGAGGATGGGAGTTCTCGGCTGTCAAAAGTTAAAGGGGCCACATTGCTAGGGTATCGCTCCGCCCACGGGCAGGAAGAACGTAAGTGTCTACCTTGAGGATTGGGAGATCTTGGAGTTCCAGCTGTTCTAGAATGTCCCGGTTTCCACATGTCTGGAAATTTTGTTGACTATGGTATGGGGCAGAAAAACGGTTTCCACTTACAAGAATTGAGGGAATGATGTTTTTCAAGGGTGACAGGAACAGTATCTATATGGGAAAGACGAGAGAGGTTTCCCAGCCGGGTAGATTTGTACGGTAATGATGCGCGTACCCCTCTTAAGAGCATGAAAAGAAATATCTTTACCAACATGGCGTAGGAGTTTCCTTGCCAATACTATGGTCAGAAAGATAGGCAGTAGAGGAAGTTGGTCGTAAAGTGAAGAATTTTGTCCCCTGTTCAGTCTGAAACTGAGCGTGGAAAGGTAGTGAAAGGACGTGTCGATCTTTTTGAAAAGAACGAGAAGGTGAAGGTGGGGAAGTATCATCAGCAGGTAATTGTCGTTGACGTTTAGGCGTGGGACCAGAGTTGGTCCGACGTGGAAACGGGTCGGCGATTTGAAAATTGCCGCACCGTAGAGGGGGAGGCCGGAAGCCATAGTCAGAGGAGAGCGAAGGTCTGATAAATCGAAGGAGTCAGTCGAGGCCTCAGTACCTGAAGCAGGTGAGGAAACAGCACCGGCAATAGGTACAGAGGCATGAGGTGTCTGAAGAGTGGTCCAAAGACGAGGCGGGGTCAGAACGGGGTGCGGTATCAAGAAGGGGCCCGGGGGTACCAGGTTCATGGATAGGGCTGCCATGGTTAGGTTACTTCTTTCTTTTTGTTTTTAAGAAAAAAAAGAAAGAAGAAAAGAAAAAAAAATAAAAAAAAGAAAAAAAAAGGGGGGACCGGGGGGGATAGTTCCTGGAGGAATGAAAGGGCCAGAAATCTCCCTCCGCGCCCAAGAGGGACTCGGGCACCGCTAGTAGCGCAGATTTCAGCTGGAACCCGTGCCATACCCTACCCTTCATGCCCGTAAAACCCGCAATCTGGGATAGCAAAACCCCACATCTGCCGAGCTACCTCGGTGGACAAAAGAGAGGGCGGCCGGATATCCCCCACAAAGCATACCTCCTTCAGCCACCCCCCCCGGAATCCGAAAGGTGGCTTCGAGATTTCACCCGTCGCCCAAAAGACACCCCAAAACTACTCCGGGATACCGGAGAGGGATCGGGACATCCCTAGGCAATCCAGATTCCACGGAAACTACGCCACCGCCAAGAAAACCTCAACGGAATGGGATCGACCCCGGTGTCCTTTCCTTACCTAGGAACTAGCGTGCCTGTGGGAGAAATCCCAAAGGACAAAAGAGGAAGGGCAAAAGGGAGGAGTGGGGAGGAGGAGGAGGAAAGGAAAAAGGGGAGGATGGGGAGGATGGGGTAGGGGAGGGGAGATTGGGGGGTAATTAGGTTCGGTCTGAGGAAGAAGACCGATAGGTCTAATTCCTCAGACAAGAGCCTCTTCACCACGCCAAGGAGCCCCCCTTGAAGAGGTGTGCCTTTACTATAAAAAAAAAAAAAAAAAAAAAAAAAAAAAAAAAAAAAAAATAAAAAAAAACATTACCAGGAAAAAGAATGAATTTCTAGGATAAAGTATAGTACTCTTCATCAACAGGCCCATGGTTTATCCAAGTCCCTTTAGATAAAAGTAAAGCTATGTCAATGCAATTACTCATCCAGTTACCCCCAATAGTGACATGTGCATCATTGCAGTGCTATGCTAGGGTCTTATTATAGGGCTTTATTATGGTTTTGTCACTATATATCAAATCTATAAATCTGCCTGCCAATCCAAGTGTATACATGTATATTGAAAACACTGTATATTAATTTCTTTAGCAGCTATATTTTATAAACCAAGCAAAACTGATGCAAGTAGCTTTAAACCTGGAGACTTTACAATGATAAATGAGAAGCCTGCAAAATAGAAAATATACGTAAGACTGTACAAGATTATTAATAACAGTTTTCACCTCATACTCTATAGGAGGTAATAAAATTAAAGTTTCTCATAAAATGTTTTTGTTTTATTTATCTTATAATCTGTAAGATTGACACAACTGGAGCATTAAAAGATAAAACCAGCTAAACCACAAAGAAAGTTGCAAGTGCAGGAAGCATCTCTCTTACAAGGCAGACCTCAACACTCACAAGAAACCAAGACGACCTTTCTCTATTGTACTCTTGTAATGTCATAGATCAATCTTCTCTCCAATGTATTTCTTACATGTCAATTTTCTTTATGATTTAGCCTATGCATGTGTAGGTATTGGGGCAAAATAGACCATAATAACAAATATCTTTTAAACTGTGTTTGTAACAGCCTGCTGTTTATATTATAAAACTGCAGTCATAACATCCTTGAGCATGGTACTATGTCTCAAGACCTTCACTTGCATATTACTTGTAAATCACTAGATTTATAAAAATAACACTGAGACAATACAGTTACAATAATGTGTGTAATATCTGTGAAAGAGACTAACAGTTTTATGTATAATCTAAATTCAATTGGGGATTTTCTTACAATTAACAGGGAAATATGTTGTTATAGTTGCTGCTAAGCACGCCTGACATTAACTTTCAACTGCTTTATAAGATGATACATCTAGCTATTATCATTCATAGTTATGGTCATTTGTTCAAAAGAGTTATATTAAAGACAGCCTTAAATCTAACTTTTTACAAAGAATTCAATTCATGTGATACTATACTTCAGTTAATTTTTTCTGTATGAAATGTACTGTATATCCATGTACATCCTGTTGCATTACTATCGTACTGTGGGTTTATGTTATGCTTTGTACATAACTTGTACATAACTGTACTTTAACAAACATGCTACTAACCCTGCTATCTGCAACAGAAGGATACTGCCAATGAGTTGTACCATTAAAAAAAAAAAAAAAAAATTAAAGGGGAAGAGTGTTAATGTTGCAGTTTAAAACAGTAGTGTAAAGACCCTTATGGCAAGACAGTGATGGAGTGAATGATGGTTGAAAGTTTTTCTTTTTCGGGCCACCCTGCCTTGGTGGGAATCGGGCCGGTGTGATAATAAAAAAAAAAATAAAAAATAACAAAATAGCACAAAACTTAAGCTAATAATGGCAAAAACTATATACGTAATTAAATATTAATATAAATTATATAATATTTAAATATATATTACTGTGTATATATATATATATATTTATATATATATATATATCATATATTTATATATATATATATTTATATATTATATATATTATATATATATATGTGTTATATTTATATATATATAAATATATCTATATGTGTATATGTGTATATAATATGCTGTAATATTATATATTTATATATTATCATTATATATATATATCTATATATATTATATATATATATATATATATATATATATATATATATTTATAATATATATATATTTTTTATATATTTTAGTTCTTTATTTATTTATTTATTTTTGTTTTCATCCACAGTCAAGTCAAAAATCTTCCTTCAGCACTTAGTGAGTACAGGAATGACAGTAAATGTAGCGTGAACACAAAATTTTGCTTTTATGGATTATTCAGCAGTGTTTTGACTGGTAGAGCTGCCTGGTTGCTTTGTATGAAACCATAAAACTTTAGGTTTGTAACACTTAGTCACTGTATTATTATTATGGTAGGTGCTCAAGTCTGTTTGGCTACAGAGCTGTTAATGGAGACCTGATCAACTCATGACAGTCGGCAGTACAAAATGACTACAAGACAAGCTTACAAAACCTAATGCTTTTATCTCCTGTATTTAAAACACGCAGACAACTCCACCAGTTGATTACATGACTAATAATCCCATAAACATGTGCGTGATGAACTGGCAGAATGCTGCTCAAGTGATTTAACACTTGAATTAAAAATGAGTTCAAAGAACACCCTAATATAATATTTCTAAACATGGTGGTGGTTTATTTGTCAGAAAAAAACTAAGTTGCCTTTGTCGTGGGCCTTTGTTAGATGAGACCCATCAGTGATTCAGGGAACACACGTCATGTGGTGCTGGGTATCAAGTCATTAATAACTGCTGGCTTACCACTGCTATATACCAGTGGATAAAGCATCCAATGGGTGTTTCTATTATATTTTCCACCCCATTTAAAAAGCTAGATAATTTTTGTATTTCTTTCATTTTATTTATATATAAAAATTAATAATATAAATTATATGCAATTATCAACTACTCAGCTTTGGCCCCACCTTAGACACCAGTTATCTCATAATTTTATTGAGATAATCTTTTTTCAGCATTATTTTGTTCAGTAGTTTACATAAAACTTGTTAATGTAATCCAAAACATTTTAAAATGGACTTAGCAATAATGAAAACTTATAGTAATTATGGTGAACATACTAAAATTGATACAAGAGTTGATAATTTATAGTTGATTACACAACCAAAATTATGCCTTATATCAGAAATATCTCTTAGAAAACTTTGACTTTTAAAATATGTTGAATAACAAATCATGCAAAGTCACTTTAAAATCTATACAAGTTGTAGAAAGGTTATAAACTTACCACTATAACACATACCTAGATGATCTTGGCCAATGGTTTAATATTAGTGTGTGCCTTAAGGTTTCCCACGTGCCCTACACCACTGATCTTTGCTGTCTAAAATTCTTGTTGCACCATCTAATTATTCTGTGTAAAAATTGTCTCTACAGACACTTTGGTAAAAGAGTATTTCAAGGGACATGACTAGGCTATGTCACTGTAAGACTAAATATATATACTATTAATCCACTCTTGATTGTGGAGATTGTGTACTAGCTAAATCTTAATATAGAATCAAAATTATTACAATGTGGAAAGATCAGGGAAATTCGAGCAATAGACTAAAGTATCAAAACACCAATTAGCAATCAATATATATAAGTACTGTTTTACAGATTTACAGTATCAGTATATGCAATAATCCAAGAATTGTCTTTGGAGCTTCAAGTACACAAAACCAGCTACTTACAGTGGAAATGATCATCATCTGAATGTTGTTAAGGTACCCTCTAAGATATAATACACCATACAAAATAGAATCACCACACTTAGACTGTTATTTTTCTGTATTTGGTTGGCATAATAGGCACATTCAAATATATACATAAATCAACACCAAGAAATAACATACAGAGGACTAATTCACACTCACACAGAATATTATGCTTCAATAGGAAGAAGTGCACACTGAAAATGGAACAATTTCACAGATGCATGGCATCACAGTTGACAGGTATGGCTGTGATATATTACTACATACTTTGCAAGAGGAAGGAACACATCAATAATATTTACCAAGTGAACGATATTATACTGTAATACATGCACAAGGCTAGAGGAGAAGGGCCAGTTCCCTCCATGTTCAAAAAGGGCTGTGAAACTTCTCTTCAGTCACTCGTTTGTGCTTGATATCAAGTGCCTCGTTCGCGGCCAAAGCTAAAATCATGCTGATTTTAAGTACCTGTACAACTATTTCATCCTAAAATCACATGTACGTTGGATAAACTACAAATTATGCTATCATAATTAAAATTTGTTGTTGGTGTAACAGTTTTGTAGTATGGTACTCATCGTTACAAATCTTAAATTATATGAATTATGAAAGCATAATGTTTATAGTGTGGACACAACCTTATGCTCTGGTTGTCTGTATCTAAGTTTCTGACAATCTGTTCAAGTAATAAATTATTATTGCTTCTCACCATATTCAATATATTGAATAATGAAAATCTAGACTATCATTACTAATAAGTCATTAAAATTATAACCAGCTTGAATACTCCCAGACACATTGTATAGAAAAATTACACCAAGTATTTATTTAAAATGATTTCCGAAAGGCAGTACGCTAGCTACTCATTTCTTAGCTATAGAGAATACTTTAAAACCTAACTAATTGGTCTAGTCTTTTACTATTGCTAACTTTATTTTTCTGAGATATTTTTATTCTGTTGACCACTTGATTGGGTGACAACTTCAGGTCCTGTATCATTAATGAGTTGTCATTCATGTGCCATACCCTATGACTGGTTTGTAAGGATTCTTTACCCTCGCAGTCTGGCCTGAGGCCATGCATCTTATGACTGCCTGATCAATCAAGCAGTTGTTTGCCAGTGGTCCACGGTCACCTCTTTCTGTCATTATTTTGTTGCGCAACTTTATTCACTAAAATAATAATAATGGGGTGTTTTAAATACATACCATATTTAAATCTTGATTTTTGCTACTTGTAGACAAGTCTGAATTTTTTTCCACAGAAAGTCACTCATGATTTTTCCTGCTTGGAATACCATAATTTTCTACTTTCAGCAGTCAAAACACGTAAGTTCCTCAAATAATTATGCCGGTTCAGTAATGTATTGTTAATGGGTCTTGTGTGTTCTAAAACCGCTTTAGGATTATCGTATATGCATCAACCTAGCTTGCATACAAAAAGATCAATGTGACCAAAATATAATAACATACATAAAAAAAACCAGGTTCCTAGCAACACGGGAAATTTGATTGGGAAATAAACCCCCACCTAGAAGAGTGGTATACCATGAACAGCCAACCTAGCTTCATCCAAGTCACAAACATATGAAATAAACTAGCAAACGAGAGAGTAGGATGAGTTTTCGTGTGGGGTTTTCAATATTTCCAATAGAAATTATCTCTACGACATAATGCAGGATTGAAAGTATTGTTGACAAGTACGGCATAAAGCACTAGTGCACAGGTACAATTTTATAACGTTTCACTCAGCCCCAGCTCTACAGAGCTCTATACAGAGTTTGATCTCATCTATAACTATAGTTTTGCTTGCACCAAGCATCTTTCTACTCTACAATATAATCAGCTACAAGATTCACAAAGTATGCTATCCCAATAGAAAAAATTCCAAATACCAAATCGTCCAAATATTTTAGGATCTAAGGTTTTACAAAAATTATTTGGTTTGTTTCCTAAAATAAATGATATTTTATCTAGTTTTAGAATCGAGTTAATATATTTCATAAAACTAGCTTCTAAAATGAGCTTATAGTACTTTACAAACTAGTTTCATTATTCTTACCATTTTGATAATGAAGTATTGAATATTAACATATATTTGTTTCGAGTGTACATACAAAATGTAATCTTTTGTATTCTGAAATGTTTCTGTAGCAAATGCATGAGAATTCCATAATACTAAGAACAATACATAAACTTTCCCAAAAGTTGGGAAAGCCTGGGGTTAACTGTAAACCTTGTTTAAACCCTAGAATATTTTAAACCTGTTGTTTCTACCTGGGCTCAATCAGTTCTCATGGACAGTGTTAATATAAAAATCTATCAAAATATACCAGAGTTTGGTGGACACTTTAATGTTACTCAGGCCTCCAAACAGTCAGGGACATAACTTCTATAGTAAGACTGACAAACTTTACCCAATAGCGATGACCACATCATTAAGTGTGTCAAGTGGTAACTTCACAATTGCTATGATATTCAACAAATATCTTTTTAAATATTGAACTTATCAAGGTTTTACTGTTGCTCTCATTCATCCTCTCACTTTCTTTTTTCTTCTCTCTTTCTCCACTCACACACTCTCACTCACACACTCTCACTCACACACACTCACTCACACACACTCACTCACACACACTCACTCTCACTCACTCACTCTCAAATCACTCACTCACTCTCACCACTCCCCACTCACTCACTCTCACTCACTCTCACTCACATCTCTCACTCTCACTCACTCTCACTCACTCTCACCACTCTCACTCACTCACTCTCATCACTCTCACTCACTCTCACTCACTCTCACTCACACACTCTCACTCACACACACTCACTCACACCCCTCACTCCACCCCTCACTCACCACTTCACTCACTCTCTCACTCCTCACTCTCACTCACTCTCACTCACTCTCACTCACTCACTCTCATCACTCTCACTCACTCTCACTCACTCTCACTTCACTCACTCTCACTCACTCTCACTCTCTCTCTCACCCCACTCACTCCTCTCACTCACTCTCACTCACTCACTCTCACTCACTCACTCTCACTCACTCACTCTCACTCACTCTCACTCACCCCTCACACTCTTTCACTCTAACTCTCTTTTCACTTCACCCACTCTCATCACTCTCTCACTCACTCTCACTCACTCTCACTCACTCTCACTCACTCTCACCCCACTCTCATCACTCTCACTTTTCACTCATTCACTCATTCACTCCCTCACTCTCACTTCCATTTGCTTTTCATTCATTCCACTTTATTCTCATTTGCTCTAACTCTTTTGTTCACTAAGTCAATTGTTCTTTCCTTCACTCTCTCTCTCAGATAAATTACATTACTTAAAACAGTCACGTACACAATTTATAAAAGTCATTCTTAAATTGAAAAAAAAAATCAAAAAATACAATTCCATAAATCCTAGAAACTTTTCAGTTGGTTGAATCTTAAAATTAGTCTGCATTAAAAAGTGGGGAAAATGTTTACTTTCTCCAATGCTGGCACATCCCACTCATCATGGAGCAAGAATATTGTCCTACAGGTAGAGTTATTACTGAGGGTGTTAACAGCCTATCCACAGCACTACACAACCACTGTTCATGGTGCTGACCACCATCATTGCTGAGAGGCACCACACTACTATCACCGAGTATCAGATGCCCTTTGCTGATGGTACCACTAAACTCAAGTGCTGAAGGTGCCATCTCTCCACTTTTTAAATTATCGAACCCAACACTGCTGATGGTGCCAAAAGAAAAAAAAATAAGTTTGAGGTTGCTGCCTCACCTCTGCCAAAAATGTTGCACCATCACCACTGGGGGTTTTTAAGCCACCATCGCTGATGGGGAATACATTCAGTGCTGAGAATGCCAAACCACCACTGCTTAAAGTTTGTTACCATTTAATAGTTTTTTAGCCTGGCATAAGGCATTACACCTCCATAAACAAGGAGTGTCAATTTATAATACTACACAGTTTTATATTAAGGCTTTAAATTACTTGGAATTATAGGATCTTTTGGGTACAATGCAAATACAAAGGGATAGGGATCTATAGAGAAGAATTTTTAAAAATTTTAACACATTACTTCTAACAGTTATCATATATTTAAGATCACTGCAAAAGTCTTCTCAGTAAACAATTTTAACCATATATATTACTCAAAGAAATAAGATTTTCATTATTTAAAAATGACTAATCAGACACGGTGTAACCTGATCATAATGTCATAATTAAAATCATCACTATTTACAAACCACACCAAAATTACAAGTTCAACACCATAAAGAAAGTCAAGTCTTTTTTTCCATCCTAACAAAACTTAAATTTTTAGTGAAAATTTAAAACATCAAACATCACTTGATCCTCAATCCCCACTACACTTTGACTACCCAAAATATCCTCTAGAACCTATCACTCTGATGTCCTAAACTACAGTACAAGTTTAACTATCAAATTTATCTATTCCCATAAAAGACAATTACATAAGTAGTATTTCTGGCACAAAACCATAATCACTCTTTATATATTATCCGACTTCAATGCTAGTCTTGCATATAATTCAGAATAGGAACAAAAAAGTAAAGGAAGGAGAGGTGCATAAACTCTAGTACACATCTTGGATGGTCGACTTCAATCTGCAGTTCATTACTTTTTAACCTTGGGTTAAAATGAAACCCAGGAACTGCACGCCTTGAAATGTAAGTGAACCATAGTACAATGGAAGATTTGTCATCATCTCCCAACAGCTGCTACTATACCTAAATTGCCTCCCTAGTGTTAAACTTTACTTCAATGAAAATGAACTAACAACTGGGTTTAAAAAATTTAACAGCTATTGTAAACAAGCACTAATAAAGAAACCAGTACTGGCAGAGATCCATACTTGGTTTAAAAATCACTAACTGGTCAAGGATTTACACCAGTTAAGAACTAACAAACTAGAGACCAAAGTTTTTAGAATAAACAACCGTTCAATTAATGATAATGAATCACTCTGCTGAATTAGACAACTGTGCATAAAAATATTAATACTGAACAACACCTGAACTCCCCCATGGAAGAAATATCTAAATTTATCACACTGACTGGGTTCTGCACACCAAGTCCGTTAAGTGGACCTACTTTACGGGCCATGTTGAGTGGGCCATCCTAACTGGGCCCTGCTGATGGGCCACACTAAATGGTTTAATGAGTGAGCTGCATAAATCTGAATCATGTTGGGTGGGCCACAATAGCTGGACCTGCTGAGTGGACATGTTTACCGAGCCATAATATACAGTGGGCTGCAGCAAATGGGCCATGCTAAATGGACCATCAGATGGGTATGCTGAGTGATCCCTACTAAATGAGTCATGATGAGTGGACCACATGAGATGGAGATGTTGAATGGTCCATACTAAATGGGCCATGTTAAGTAGGCCACACTAACTGGGCCTTGTTTTAGTGAGCCTTGCTTTACCTGGGCCATTTTGAATGGGTCAAAAATATACGAGCCATTTTATGTGGACCGCAATGACTGATCATTGGTCTATAATGTAGAAATAATGCTAACTGGCATGCCTACATTTTAAACAATGTATGAGTTATACTAAGAACTTTGTATACTTACTCCTAAATGACAACTAATCCATGGTAAGAGGGAATACTTGGATATAAAAGAAATACATTTTTTTTTAAATAATTGATCCAAAGGAAAAAATAGCAAACAGGTGAGGACACTGGAAAATTATAATAATTTAGGGTTCAGCCATGGGTGGCCAGCAGCTGACATCCATGGGTGAGGTGGGGCTTAGAATGAGAAGTCTAAACCATATACTGTATATATAAACAATTATGCTAATCGTCGAGGTTAAAAGCAACCACTGATGACCCTAAACTGCACCAAGATGAACAAAATGACCACTTTAAAGTACGTATATTGAATGTTTCTATCCTGACAATGCTTACAAAATTTATTAATGATTGATTTAATATTGATAATGATGCCTTTTACCAACCTAATGTCTGACACAAAAATGAAAAAACTTTAAATCTACATTAGCACAGGAAAAAAATACTTCCCTTTTTCTAAAGCTGTGTAATTCTTTCTCTGTCTGTTTACTTGGCACTCCAAAAAGATGACACACACCTGTTATACACTCATATCAGACTGTGATGCCTAACATGTAATAACTATCATTGGGCTTTCTAAGTACATTAGCTTAACAAAACAAGATGCTTATCTAGATGTTAAAATTTGGCAGGGTTTGCCAAATGTTGCTCTGTTGGAGTTTAGGGTGTTTGTGGAGGATTGGTGGTCATATTCACTTTCTGTCATCAAAAAAATGGGGTTTTGCGGTGATGGGAAGATGAAAGAAGTGTGGTGGTATTTAGGCCTCATCGGGGAGGAGCGCCTCATCATGTACAGGATTATAGAATGGATTGATGTAGGTGAACGCGTGGAAAGCATCAGGGTCCAAGTTTTCCATGATCTTTTTATCTGCAGGGGAGAACTCCAGGCGGGCATTGCGGAACACAGGATCAAAGTTCTCACCAAGACGTTGGGTTGCTCTGTGGAGAGACCAGGTCATGATCGTCATGCCAGGTCATTTCAGATATCCAAAACATTAGCTGGAATTTATTTCCTTTACTTTTTAGCCATTAAACCCGCTGCCTTCAGAAAACTACATTTTTCAAGTGTTTTAAAATTTTTGTTTAAAAGGTTATTTGTAAGAGATTCCCATTCATTTATTCATGTAGTGAATAACTAGTCAAATAAAGCTGGAATGTATAACACCAGTAGCAGAGCGAGCGTGTATCAAACAATGCTTCCCCTATTTAGAGGGAAACTCAATTTAGGGGGGCCTTAATACTGGTGAAAGGGGGTCTTGATCCACAGAAACAAAGCTACCCTCTAAGTCCTTGATCAAACCCTAATTGCCTAACATGCCTCGGGCACTGTAAGGCCCCTTCAGTTTACACTTTCCCCAGGAATATGAAATACAAATGGACCCCCGGTTAACGATATATTTTCACTCCAGAAGTATGTTCAGGTGCCAGTACTGACCGAATTTGTTCCCATAGAATATTGTGAAGTAGATTAGTCCCTTTCAGACCCCCAAACATACACGTCAAACGCACTTACATAAATACACTTACATATTTTGGTCGCATTCGGAGGTGATCGTTATGCAGGGGTCCACTGTTAATAATAGTAAACAAAAACCCTTTAAATTTAACATATTAATAGGGGAAAGGGGGTCCCTTAATGCTGGTTCTCCCTTAAATCTATATGAAGTGTGTTTTTTCAGGATGGTAGCAATATCAGACAATTGATTTACCCAGTGGACACTAACAAAAACAAATTAAGTCTGAAATGAATTAATTTTGTACTTCATTTCTAATGCTATCTGGCCACAGATTGGTCCATTAAATCCAAAATCCACTAAACTGGAGTCTGCTAAATCAAGATTTTACTGTACTTAGAGTGAAACCTTAGTAATAAAAAGTCTCGCCCTATTGTGTGTTTTTTACATTCTTCCCAAAATAAAATTCAATAAAATATCACTGTGGCACTTACATATTTAATTCACTCACTTTAAAATGTTTATATTCATTCTTAACTTGCAAACCTGTATTAAAGCCTGCTGAGCTGTAATGAAGGTGAATTTAGAGATACAGTATGCAGAATTATTTTCTATGCCAAAAATTGTGATAATCCACATTGCATTTTTGTTGCAAAAAAATTCTAACCGCTTTATCTTCAGCATTTCAGTTACGTATTCAAATAATTAATGGGCCTTATTATACTAAACTTGTGTGGGGTCATTTAGTGCTGACAAATCTCAGATGATTCTCATTTTTTACAACTTACTATCTGACAACAGTACAGACAAATTCTAAGACACAATGAGGTTTATATTACAAATCAAAATTTCAGACTATGCTCGAAAAATAAACATTATTATTGGTACGTTCTTTATCAATCACACAAATTCCAACTAAAGTCACGAGAATTTTTAATCATCTGGTAATATTTCTCAAAATACTCTCTCTAAACTATTTTTTTTTTTATACAATTTATCTCAAATAGGCAAATGCATCCCAGATTGAAAATATTTAATTACACAAACTCCATTACATTTTTATGTACAAGTATTTCTATCCAGTTTTAGTGTTTAAATTTACACAATCATTGGCATTCATGCTTAACTAGAAAAGGTTTAGCAATATATATATTCATATGCTAAATAAATAATTTTCACATTAGTATAATGACCTAAAGTTCTTCTCATGCACAACACTGTCTAATGAAAGTTCTCCTGTTCTAAGTGGTATTGTATTACACACAACTCTCAGCACTCTGCCTTTGAATCAGCTGTATTTACTAACATTCATTTCATAAATACTGTATCTGAAAAGACTCTTTTATACAATCTCCATTAGCCTACATTAATGTCCTAAATGCAATGAGCATGAGCCTGAAATTCCTCACCTCAATTTTTTATAGTATAATATCTTGAACAACTGAATACAATATACTGAAAACTAGGATAAAAGACCTCACACAAGGCTATACACGCCAAGAAGAGTATGCACTGATAGTTTACTTTAATCCCTATCTTAGAGATTGAAGTATACCTGACAGGTACACAGCTGATATGCAGTCTTAATGAGCCTCAAGTAGTCATTTAAGCTTTAAAGCTAATAAACCAACAAAACCTCAGTAAGATAAACTTTTATTGAAGGCAGCAGTGGTTTTCCTTATCAGGAACTTAAAAAAAAATTCCCATAAAATATCCAGCTAATGCTTTTGGTGCTGTGACCTGGCTATAAATACGAATATATGAGAGAATAAAGACTGGTTTTAATACAGTCGAGGCATGTGGGTCTGGCAGATAAAATCTGGAGGAAATGATGTATTTGAGACAAGTATGAAGACGAAGAAAAGTTGCAAAACAAGGTTTTACTAGGACAATGCTTTGTTCTGTGTAGTGCTTTATCACCTTTTCATACCATGATAAAGTTCTATACAGAGTGAAATGTCTCAGTAAAATGCATTCTGCAGATAAAGCCTAATATGATCACCTGGATATAGAAGGCAAAGTGACGCGTCCATATACTGGGTACAGTAATGGCCAGCAATAGTATCTTACTGGCAAATGAAGTGATACAAAATATAATGCCCAAGTAGGGCTACACAAAAGAGCAAGTCAATTTTGATAGGTGAAATTACTGAGGAGTGAATAAGACCTTATACAGAACAATGTTTGCACAGCAAAATGAATGTGTACAATGTACATACAGGTTGGGGAGGAAAAACTGGGCAGAAGAGAGGAAGAAGTGGATAGTGGAAAGTGTGTGTAATGGATATAAATCAGTCAATAAATAAAGAGGCAACACTGTGGGATCGGAGCAAGATGAATCACTTCTGAAAAGCTATATCATCAGACAGTGTAAGGTCTGTAATTAAAACAGATGAAAATAAACAAGCTGCAATGTAATTCATTATTCCTGTTATCAATATAAATGCATGATAGGTTTTGAAAGACTAATTACTGAAAGATGTTTCACCATGAACTCTGAGCAGTAGCTACAAACAGATAATTTCAAATTGGCAGTCAAAATAAGTAATAAACAATGTAGTAATATTCTGTTTGTTATATGGAGGCAAACAACCATAAGTTGCAATATTATGTAGTGATCCTTTTATTTATTTTAGGAGGGCACACAACCTAAGGATACAACCTTATGTAGTAATCCTTCTTTATTGTTATAGTATGGAAGACCTGGCGGGAAGACCAGTAGATGCTGAATCAATGAATGGGTCATCAACTGATTAAGACTCATCCATGTCAGGAGAATTGTGGGCTTCCCTGATGAATAAATTACCATTACCTTCATCACAGAGAGGTAAAAAGTGAAAGTGAAATGAAGAAAGTTATCACTGATGGAAGGGAAGCGCATGTGGTGACATTATGATTATCTTGCTATAAGAAATATAAAAAAATTATGAAAAATGTCAGCATGAAGAAATGTGGAAAGGAGCAGAAAAACTTTATTAAGGCAACATTTTGCATATGATCATTATCAAGTCAAGACTTAATAAAGTTCTTCTTGAGGGACCTCTCATGGAAGATTCCTTAATGTTGGTACGAAAGTTTTATCCAAGGAATTGACTTTTTCTACCCATTCCTTAGTCAAATCTGACTGTCTTCCCCTTTCCCCGATGCTGTAAATTTTCATGGGCTTAGTACTTCCCTAGTAAACACAGTATGATAACCCTTTTGTTGAAAATGGTATAAAATACCAACAAGTTGATGAGCAAGATGTGTAACAAAGATGCCCAACTGTTGTACAGGTGTCTTAATCATCAATAATAATTTTGTCGAACAAAACGGTGCCTTTATTTAGTGTTACTGTCCTTGAAATGCGTACTATTTGAATTACCTGCTTTGTCACTCTGCCTTCCAACCAGGAATAAACCGGTATTCCTATTTTTGATTCTATTTATAGTTACAGAAGCAGAGGTCAGCTGACAGTGAAATGTAATTATCAACTAAAGAAGCATTACCATAAATAATGTATAAAAAATTTATGATTAATGATGATTAGTCTGCCCAAATGCTAGGTATGCTAGTAGCCTTCTTTGTAATTAATATTTTTTTTTTTTATTTTTTTTTTTTATCACACTGGCCGATTTCCAACCAAGGCAGGGTGCCCGAAAAAGAAAAACTTTCACCATCATTCACCCACATGTCTTGCCAAAGGGTGCTTTCACTAATTTTTTAAACTGCAACAAAACCCCCCTCCTTCAAGTGCGGCACGAAACTTCCCATCTCCGGGACTCAAGCCGGCCTGCGGTTTCCCTAATCCCTTCAAAAATTTTACTTTCTCACACCCCATGTAAATCACACACGAAAGTTTTGATAGGGGCTATCTTTGTACATAGCAAATAAAAATTTTTAATTACACATTGTAACCTTAAACAAAAAGAAATAAACTTTCAAAAAAAACCTCTGTAAAGTTTAAAAATTATGTTTGAGGCCTATCTTTGTTTCAATTTGACTTTTTTTTTTTTTTAAAATTATGTTATATTAAAATAATCTTATTTTGAACAAGTGGTTTATTAAATTTACATGTCAGGATCTCATTACCCTATTCAAGTATTTTTAAGGTCATTTTTAGTCAAGAAAATTATCTGAAATCTGGGCTTTTCATTATGTATGAAATAATTCCTTTTAATTTGTAATTAAATTATGTACATATTGAAAACTGAATATGTTTGCACGTGAATCTATGACCATAATTTTAAGGGTTCCTTTTCCTTCCCCCACTGGGGGGCCCAAATTCCTCCCCCCTTTTTCCATTCCACCCTTTTGACTACCAACCAAACCCCATCTCTCACCCACGGACCCCTCCGGGCCACCCCCTTACAACTTTTTTCAACTTACTCTCTCCAAACCCTTCTGTTATTTCTCTGCCCATAAAACACCCATTCTCACTCACTGGCACCACCCTTCTCTCTCTACTTCCAACCCCCACTCACCAGCCCAGCATTCCCCCCTTTCCCTCTGGCTTATCCTTCACCTCATCCCCCCGCCTCCTGCTCAACTTCCTCTTTTATTTTGGGGGTAGTTCCGGGAAGTAAACTAAACATTTTCAGCCAATCTTGGGGGTAGATCCAAGAAGACAGCTCAATTCTTTTGGCCAGTCATTATGGGTAGGTTCGGAATACATTTTCCCAGAAGCATGAGCCAGAAGGGGTCATTCATATACATCCAATGTAAAAAATTTAAAGGGTAAGAAAGGGGAAAAGGGTTTGATGTTTTTGTAGGTAGAAAGACATTATAGAAACCTAAACCAGGAATGTTTGTGGGTGAAACGAAGGATCAGCTTTTTTTAATGCCCGGAGTCCAGACTTTCTTTTTCAAAAAACAGGAAAATTTTACTATAGGGGTATAAGATTTTTTTTCTCATGATAATATTTACAATATATTAATATTACCTTATTATCCTTAGTTTATGAATTTTGTTAGGTGCACTGTACAGCGTAGTAACTTGGGTGAGATTGACTGTGTTCCTTTGGGAAAGCCCCGGCCGGGCTGTGAGGGTCAAAGAACCCTTGAAAGGTCAGGGATGAGGGGAATGAATTAGTTAGCTAATAGTAATAGTGTTCATAGAATTGCATCAATACATTAGGAAAAAGGGGACACGTGCAACAATGCAACATTTTATTGTGACAAGTGCAAAAAGTTGCCCCGTAAAGTGGCATTAGTTGCACTTGTACCCTTTTTCCCTAACAGCTTATTAATATTTGGATGTGAAAACCATTTAATGAATTTTAAGCAGAAAAAAAAAGTTGAACTGAAAGTGAAAATATTTGGAGAAACACAAAAAATTTTTGAAAAAATTTGATTTTAAAGCAATTAAATACTTATGAAAAAATCTAGATGGACTCAAGTGTTAAAATATAAATGCCTGAATACAAATTATTTGATGTAACCTAATAATAAATTTTTTAAAAAAAAAAAAAAAGTTTGTAAACACAGCAGAAAATTTATGACAATGTTAATGAAACTTAAAAAAAAGACTGATAAACATTTCTTGAGAATGTAACACCAAAATTTTTAGAAAAATCTAAATTTTTGATCGCTAGGGATGGGGGAACCTGAAAAGAAATAATGACCTCCCAATAACATAAGTTATAAATAGAATTTTAATCCGTTTCCCAAAAATTTTAATTTCCTAGCCCAAAATATTTACTCCTATAATTTAACTCCTATTCCTATAATAAAACTTTTGCTGAAATTTTAGCCCCAAATACTTTAGCTCCTATCCCTACAAAAATGAACTCTTTTAAACGTATCTACAGCCCTAAAATTTTCTTTGATATATCATAAAAAATATGAAAATGAAGAGCTAAGCCAAGAATAACAGGTGAAAATGAAATAAGAGAGGGGTAAAAATTATAGGGGGGGCAAATTGGAAAAAGTTTGCCATTGACACCACACAGAAAATATAAGGGCAAGAAGGGAAAAAAAATGGGAAGGTCTAAATCACTACACGGGCCCCATCAAACCCCAAACTACTAAACCCACAAAACATTAAAAAAAAATTTAAAAACCCAATTTGGGAAAGGAAGACACACACCAGAGCAGGGTCAAAGGGAGGAAAGGGGCATCACAGTCTGTATGATGTTTGCAAATTTGCCCACACACTCAAGTCTGGGTTGAGGATGTGTTTTAATTCTATCAAGGGCAAAACTGAGGGAAAATTCAAAGGTTTGGGTCACATAAAACACCCTGAGACCCGGGGTTTACATATATGGGGAAAAATGCAACATTGCAATGATGTGGGAGGGACGTAGATTTAAGGGGAACCGAAGGGAAGGTTAAAGGCTAAACTTACGTTATCACCCAATAACACAAAGCAAGGGGAAAGATGGTGGCAGTAATGAATACCTCTTTCGTTTTGGGGCAAGAAAATTGTTATAGCAAAAACTGAGCAGCAATAGAATATGTTTTGCCAAACTCTAAAACATCTGAAGAAAATTTGTGAAAAGTAAATTTTTCCCCACAGTTTTGCCGCTTATGAGGCAAAGATGTCAAGTTATCATGTAAACCAAAGATTACATACATCACACAGCACAAAACAAGGGACATTTTAGACTGATACATTCCCAAAAAAAATCAAACAATCATTGAAAACCAAGCTAGAAATACAAGAAACCCACAAACATGCACATGCATTGCCTCACTAACTCACTCAACTCTCTCTTGACCATTTTTGCACTGAAGAAAGTACTCCAAAAATTCATACATTTTGAGTTTTTACTTATACTGTATATACTTTATAGTGAAAAATTAAGGGTTTTTTATTTTACACACTTGGGACAATATCCTGCACAAGTACTTTTCCTAAATATGTTTTTCTTACCATGTAATGAAAAATTGAATTTTAAAGATATCTTTTCATAAAAAGGCTTTACAAGTAAACTGCACTTATTTCATTGTTTGCAGGGTACACTCAGGTTTCCATATGAAGTCCCCAAATTCACTAAAAATGAATATAGAGCAAGGGATTTCCCAAAAAATGTTTTAGTTTTATTATTTTAAGTACATATGCCTTTTATTAGAGATCATACGGTATCCTGTCACATACGAGTTTATGTAAACATTAGTTTAAAACTTTACTATACGCAAAGAGGTATAATTGATAAACACCCAACTTTTCAAAAAAAAAAAAATTTCTGTGTTTAACATTATGGAAGACTTTCATCTTGTTATAGCAATTAAAACTTTATGTTTACTCACCAAGCATTAGTAAAATATTCATTTGTCTTTCCCCTGTAAAAATAATGCCCTTAAATTTTGGGTTACTTTCAAAATTATATTATTTTTATAACATAATAAAAATCTTTATTTTTTTTCAGGTACGGGCGTGGTAACAGGCCTAGCTGACACAATGACATACTATTATTAGAAAGCCCCCTTTTTATGCAGACATTTTGGCAAATTTGGTCCTTTTCCCAGGATGCAAACCCCCACCCTCAACTAACTCCTAGGTACCTATTTTTTTGATGGGTGAACAAAGACAACCGTGTAAAAAAAACATGCCCAAGTTTTTCCCCGCACTGGGAAATTTTCGCGACCCCGCCTGTGGCAAGGTTTTAGGATGGCCCAGGGCCCCAGGTGGGGGTCAACAGTTTAGTTTTCTTTTTATAAATAACTATCATCAAAACCAATCTTTTTCTCCAATTCCTTACTTCTCTTAACAAAAAAACAAAAAAAAAAAAAGCCCCAGTAGGGTTTTGGAAATTAAAGGTAATTGTTGTGTTTTTTTTAATTAAAAAATTAAAAAATTAAACCCACTCACTAAAAAAAATAAATATCATTAATACCAATTAAATATATTAAATATTTAAAATATTAAAAACTTAAAACTATTAAAAATCATTAAAATATTTAAAATTTTAAATATTAAAAATAACCCCCCCAATATAAGTAAAAAATATTAAATATTAAAAAATTAAAATATTAAATAAATTAAAATATTAAATAAATAGACCATATTAAAAATTAAAATATTTAAAAAAATTACCCCCCAATCATTAAATATTAAATCAATTAAAAATAAATATAAAATAAATAAAAAAATAAAAAAATTAAAATATTTAAATATTAAAAATATTAACATATTAAATTTAAAAATACTAAAAATTTAAAAATTAAATATTAAATCATTAACCCCCCCTATTAAATATTAAATAAATTAAACAATAATTCCCCCCAATATTAAAAATATTAAAAAATAATTAAATATTAAAAAATTTAAAAATAAATTAAAAAAAATACCTTAAATATTAAACCCCCCAACTACTTAAAAATATTAAAAATATCCCCACCCCCCAAAATCACTCTACCCCAAATACCTTAAAAATCTAAACCCCCCATTACCCCCCTCTTACCCACACCCAAAATCCACCCCCACCCACATAAAAACCACTCTCACCCACCTACCTCACCCACACTCACTCCACCCACACTCCTCTCCCCACACTCACCTCACCCCCACCCCTCACTCTCACCCCACTCACTCTCACCCACCTCACTCTCACCCACACTCACTTCACCCACACTACTCTCACCCCACACTCACCTTTTACCACACTCTCTCACCCACCTCTCTCCCCACCTCTTCACCCCACTCTCTCACCCCAAATCTCTCACCCACACTCTCTCACCCACACTCTCTCACCCCCACTCTCCACCCACCCTCTCTCACCAAACCTCTCTCACCCACACTCCTCACCCACACTCTCTCACCCACACTCTCTCACCCACACTCTCTCACCCACACTCTCTCACCCACACTCTCTACCCACACTCTCTCACCCACACTCTCTCACCCACACTCTCTCACCCATCCCTCCACCCACACTCTCTACCCACACCTCTCACCCACACTCTCTCACCCCCACTCTCTCACCCAACCCCTCAAAACCCCCCCCCACTCTCTACCCACACCTCTCACCCACACTCTCTACCCAACCTCTCACCCACACTCTCTCACCCAACTCCTCCCCACACTCTTCCCCACACTCTCTCACCCACACCTCTCACCCCCACCCCCCCCACACACCCAACACACACACACACACACCATTCTCTCCTCACACACACCCAATTCTCTCTTCACACACACACACACATTCTCTCACAACACACCAACACCCACACCCACACCACACCACCACACACACAATCAATAACTGCTGCAGCATAGGGGCGCCTGGAAAACCCTGAGAAAGTTTCCGACACCTTAAAAGGGAATCATTAAAGACCTGTACACCGTGAGTCGGGCCCATCGGGAGTATGCAGCACCGTTTGGAACCCGCACTTGAAAAGCACTCCCAAGAAACTAGAGAAAGTAAAAGGTTTGCACGGGTTAGTTCCAGAGCTGGGGGGAATTTCCAGAAGAAAGAAAAGGGGAAATCGGGCCTGACGACACTGGGGGACAGGAGGGTCAGGGGAAAATGATAAGACATAAAATACTTTGGAATAGACAAGGGGGACAAGGACGGATTTCCAGGGGGGGACACAGAAACAAGAGGCCACAATTGGAATTTTGAAGACACAAAAGTCAAGAGATAGTGGGGAAGTATTTTTTTCATCATAGAGTTGAACAGTGAAAGCCTAGAAAATGACGTGGGGAGGCAGAACCATACACAGTTTTAAGACGGGTTTTGAAAAGCCATGGAGCGGGAGAGAAGGGGTTAGTAGCAACCGGTGAAGGGCGGGCCAGGAGCTGGGACCGACCCCTGCAACCACAAATAGGTGATAAATAGGTGAGTACACAAGGGGTTACGCAAAAGCTAGAGGACCACCAATAACAGGAAAGCACTGCAATGGATCAGAGAATATCTGACAGGGAGGCAAAAAACGAGTCTGGACGCGACGAGGGGGTGAGTGGGCCCTGTGACAAGCGGGGTTCCCCAGGGGGCAGTCCTAGGGCCTTGCTGTTTTGGTATACGTAACGACATAACGGAAGGATAGGAGGACTACAAAGAGACCCGGGCAGCTACAAAACCTGGTTTCCCCAACTGGTCCTTGAATTTAAAAACCCGCCAAATCAAATCATGAAGACTGGGGAAGGGCAAAGAAGACCGCGACACAATAAGTTTTTGATGGCCCAAAAACTGCAAACCTCACCAAGGAAAAAGACTGGGGGGAGTATAACACCCAGCAAACCCTGAGGCGCACTCAATCAGATAATGCTCAGATACGGGGGACCTGGCAAACCTACGGTGCGTTCCGATACCTCAGAAGGATTTTGTTTAAGCTCTGATACCATCCGTCACCCCCTACTGGAGTATGCAGCACCATTTGGAATCCACACCTAGTCAAGCACGCAAAAAAATTAGAGAAAGTGCAAAGGTTTGCAACAAGACTAGTCCCAGAGCTACGGGGATTGTTCCTATGAAGGAAAGGTTGAGGGAAATCGGCCTGACGACACTGGAGGCCAGGAGGGTCAGGGAGACATGATAACGACATAAAAAAATACTGCGCGGAATAGACGAGGTGGACAAAGACGGGATGTTCCAGAGATGGGACAGAGACACAAGAGATCACAATTGGAATTTTGAAGACTCAGATGAATCAAAGGGATGTTAGGAAGTATTTCTTCAGTCATAGAGTAGCCCAGGCCATGGAATAGCCTAGAAATGATGTGGTGGAGGCAGGAACCATACAAGTTTTAAGGCGAGGTATGATAGAGCTCATGGGGCAGGAGAGAGAGGACCTAGTAGCAATCAGCGAAGAGGCGGGGCCAGGAGCTTTTGACTCGACCCCTGCAACCACAAATAGGTGAGTACAAATAGGTGAGCACACACACTTCTCTCACACACACACACACACACACATTCTCTCTCACACTATCACACAGAGGAGCTATGACTCAACCCCTCAACTACAATTAGGCAAGTACACCCCCCTTCCAGACACACTCACCCCCTATCCAGCCATTAATCTTTTATTTTCCCCTCTGATCTCATCTGTCAAAACTGGACCCATTGTCCACACAGTAGACCTCTGCTTATATAGAAGTTCATATATGCAGGACCTTTTCTCTTATCTATATATATCCTATGTACTCCATCAACTATGTTTGTAATTTTCAAAAAATATATGCAGTCTTTTGCTAATCAGTGGCTTCATGGTCTTTTACCAACAGTTTTTCTACAGTAAAACTCAATAAATGATAACAAAGTAAAAAAAACACAAACAATACAAAATACAAAACAAAAGAATCTAAAACTTAGATGTGTAAGCACATCTTAAGTCACCTCATTTATATTAGTTAAGAGTTTTGCAATACACATTATATATCTTGCAATATTATATTAAATATTTAGAAAAAATCATAAACTAAATTACATACAAAATATGTATACTACTCACTAATAATAAATATAGAAATAGAGATGATAACTAACAACTGCCTCAAGCTAATCCACTAGGTAATACAAGTCAACATTTGAACACTATTTATATATTATATTTATTAGCACATCCCGCCATTTCCCACAGGTAGGGTGGCCAAAAAAAAGAAAAACTTTCACCATCATTCACTTTATCACTGTCTTGCCAGACATGCACTTACACTAAAAGTTATAAACCGCAACATTAACACCCCTCCTGCAGAGTGCAGGGACTGTATGTACAAAACTTCCCAAACTCCAGGACTCAAGTCCAGCCTTCCAGTTTCCCTGAACCCTTTCATAAATATTACTCTGCTCACAAATCCAACAGCACATCAAGTCATAAAAATCACTTGTCTCCATTTGCTCCTATCCAACGCAGTCCCCAAAATGCTTGCTGGAAGTCCAACCTCCACACTAAACCTCCTTTAAACCCCCCTCCCCAACCTTTCCTAGGCCAACCCCTACCCTGTCTTCCCTCCACTACAGATTTATACACTCTCTAAGTAATTCTATTTTCTTCCATCCTCTCTACATGTCTGAACCAACTCAACAACCCCTCCTCAGCCCTCTGGATAATAGTTTTGGTAATCCCGCACCTCCTCCTAATTTCCAAACTACGTATTCCCTGCATTATAGTCACACCACATGTTGCCCTCAGACACGACATCTCCACTGCCTCCAGCCTTCTCCTTGTTCCAAACATTCATCACCCATGCTTCACACCCATATAAGTGTTCGTATAACTATACTCTCATACATTCCCCTCTTTGCTTCCATGGACAAATTTTCTTTGTCTCCACAGACTCCTCAGTGCACCATTTCACCTTTCTTCCCTTGTCAGTTCTATGATTCACCTCATCTTTCATAGACCCATCCACTCCTAAATGTATCTGAATGCATTCATCTCCTCCATACTCTCTTCCTCCAATCTGACATCCAATCTTTCATTACCTAATTTTTATCCTCATCATCTTACTTTTTCCTATATCGCTTTTAATTTTTTTCTTCTACATACCGTACCGAACTTGTGCACCAACCTTTGCAACTTTTCTTCTTAGAATCTCCCAAAAGTACAGTGTCATTAGCAAAGAGCAACTGTGACAACTCCCACTTTGTGTTAGATTCTTTATCTTTTAACCCTACAACCTCTTGCCAACACCCGAGCATTCACTAATGAAACGCAAATTCAGACATCACACAATGCCCTTTTTTAGGGCCTCTCCGGGTATACTCCAGGTAATACTGCAGACAAAATGAGCCTAAAGCTGACATTTATACAGCCCTTGTTAAACATAAAAAGGAAGTATATGGAATAATGCAATTTTAAATTCTCTGGTGATAAATCTGAATTGTCACACCAGGTGAAGGTCGAGTCATATTATACAAGGAGAAGACATCTTATCAAAAAGATATCCAATCAAAATCATTATAATAACTAAGCACTAAACCCACAAGGGGCTATCTAATCAAAAGACCCCCCCAAACTGGCAAGGATGAGTCCTGCACGTTCTGTGAATGCAAAACATACCACCACGAGCTGCCTGAGCTACTCACACTGAGTGGTAGGCACCAACGACCAAAAGACAGTGGTGCATTAAAATGCTTCAGAGATGATTGAAAGATAACAAAACCACCTTCAGTGAGTGAAAAATGCTATAATGGCAGATGTCATGTTGCCCAGTAACACTAGGAAAACCAAGCTAGTAGAAATACAACTCAGAGTATAACTAATAATAAACCCAAGTCTGAGGTAGTGGTAACACATGATGAATGTTGGTGAGGATTCTGAAAAAAGCAAGAACATCAGAGGTAGTGGAGCTTTGGCACTAGTCAAGGAAATTGCAAATATCGAACTTAAGCTGAAGGAATCTTACAGGAGACAAGAATCACAGGAAGAACTAAAAGACAAAGGAAATTGGAAAAAAAAAAAAAAATACTTCTCTTATGCCAAATCTAAGGGAAAAAAACATTCAGTATGGGCTCCTGCTTAGGCGGGCTGGGGCATACACAGATGACAGCCAGATACACAGCGTTCAGCGAGCCACTGCCCAGACTAAGGTCGACAACCCAAATGAATTCTTTATGAACGAAACCCAAAATCTGGTCATCTCAAAAACCTTGGATATTATCCTAACCCCACAAGACTTTGAAGAGGCAATAAATGACATGCCCATGCACTCTGCCCCAGGCCCAGACTCATGGAACTCTGTGTTCATCAAGAATTGCAAGAAGCCCCTATCAAAATGCCTTCAGTATTTTATGGAGAGGGAGCATGGACACAGGCATAGCCCCACTCCAGAAAGGTGGCAGCAAAGCAATTGCAAAGAACTACAGACCGATAGCATTAACATCCCATATCACAAAAATCTTTGAGAGGGTGAAGGGCAACACGGGTTTAGAGCAGGTCGCTCCTGCCTGTCCCAGCTACTGGACCACTATGACAAAGTCCTGGATGCTGTAGCAGATAAACAAAAACAGATGTAGTATATACAGACCACAACAGTATCTACCTCATCTGCTAGGAAAATGATAGGATGGATAACGAGAACTAGGGACGCCAAGCCCATGATGATTCACTTCAAATTGCTTGTGCTCTCTAGCTGGAATACTGCTGTACACTAATGGCCCCCTTCAAGGCTGGCGACATTTCATACCTGGAGAGTGAACAAAGAACTTTCACGGCACATGTAAGTACCATAAGGCACCTAAATTACTGGGAACGATTGAAGGTCCTTGATCTGCATTCCCTGGAATGCAGGCGAGAGATCTACATGATAATACATACTTGGAAGGTCCTGGAGGGTTTGGTACCAAACATGCACACGAAAATCACTCCCTATGAAGCAAAAGACTCAGCAGGAGATGCAACATTCCCCCGACGAAAAGCAGAGGCACCACGAGTACATTGAAAGACAACACAATAAGTGTCCCGATGCCCAAGACTGTTTAAGTCTCTCCCCAGCATACATAAGGGGGATTACCAAGAGGCCCCTGGCTGTCTTTAAGAAGGCACTGGACATGGCTGGAACCTGTGAGGAAGCCGTCAAGAGGAAACGGACAAGTATCTTCACCAGGCACCAGATCAACCAGGCTGTGATGGATATGTGGGGCAGCGGGCCTCCAGCAGCAACAGCCTGGTTAACCAAGCAAGTACCAGACGATCCTGGCCCATGGCCGGGCTGAGAGAGTAGATAAACTCTCGAAACTCTTCAAAGGTATTCAAAGGTATAAAGCACCTAAAGTCAATTCCTGACCAACCGGCTGTGGTTTGTAAGTCAGCTTGCGTGCAGCTAGCAGTAACAGCCTGGTTGAATCAACCCTGATTCCACCATGAGGCCTGGTCTTAGACCGAGCCGCCAGGGTGTTGACCCATGAAACCCTCTCCAGGTAAACTCCAGATATGACTATGACAGTGGTTGGTTCCCATACTATTTTCTGACCCAAGATTGAAAAGATCATTTCTACTACTCTAGAACTGGTAACCAGACTGAATCTGAGAGCACTATCATGTCAGGATGTCACTGTCATACACTACAAAAAGAATTACAACTGAAGTGGTAAATTTATAAGAACACAAGAAAGGAGGAACACTGCAGTAGGCCTGTTGGCCCATACTAGAGTGATACCTTACTGCAGTGCAGCACCAACAGCTAAGCAACTGAGTGAGCCAAGCATAAAACTGGCAGATAACAGAAATGTCTTGCAATGAGAAATATTGGCATTCTGGTGAGATCTGATCACTTTAAAGACTATTTCATTGAGAATGATGAAAAGAGTATGTATTTGCCTGTATAGGTTCCCTGCTGGCCATATCATAATTGGTAAAATTCTGCCAAAATTTGCAGAAACTTGTGAAGGGAGAGAAGTAATGTCAGTAGCAAAGTCTATGGTAGTGAATAAAATGACAGCATACATGGATCAGTTAGATACAAAGAATTATGAAGGTGGTGAAGAGTCAGTCCATAAAGTATGAGATTTGGATGTGGTAGGAATCAAGGAGAAACAGACTTTTCTGGAACAAGAAGAAACCTATCATGTTTATTTGCATGTTGAATTTAAAAATGGACAAAACTTGGATTATTATTATTAAAATCAAAAAGAAGCGCTAAGCCACAAGGACTATACAGCGGTGCACGGCGGAAAGGGAAAGGGGGGCATCAGGGGAAAAGGGAATGGATAGCAACATTACGGATAAAAACGGGGC
>NW_026486491.1:0-24409 GCF_026875155.1 Cherax quadricarinatus | reverse complement strand
CCCTTGGTTGCAGTGTCTGAAGATTGAACATTAAAATGGTATAAAATACCGACAGGTTGTTAGGTAAGACACATATGCAACAGTTAGGTATCTTTCGAAAGAAAATCGAAACTAACTTCACACAGCTAGCATGAAAATGCGGGAGAGAAGAATTACCATGTAGCACTGAACACTTGCTTTGAAATATAATAAGAGAGTAAGACTTAGAATTTAGAACTGCCACTACTTTGAATACTGTTCTTGTTGCTTCTGATGCTGTTGCTTCTTTTGTTACAGATTCTGATGCTACTACTATTTCTTCTTCTTCTTCTCCTTCTTCTTCCTCTTCTTCTTCTTCTTCGTCTTCTTCTTCTTCTTTTTCTTTTTCTTTTTTTTTCTTCTTCTTCTTCTTCTTCTTCTTCTTCTTCTTCTTCTTCTTCTTCTTCTTCTTCTTCTTCTTCTTCTTCTTCTTCTTCTTCTTCTTCTTCTTCTTTCTTCTTCTGCTGCTGCTGATGCTGCTGCTTCTCTTACTGCTGCTACATTTGCTACTTTTCTGGGTGGCGCAAATGCTGCTTCATCTGCTACTGCTACTGCCAGCGCTGCTGCTCCTACTGATGAGTGCGACACGTGCAATATTTGTGTAACTTTATTGTGGAAACGTATCACCAGCCAGTGGCTTCATCTGTCCAGTACAGAGAAGAATGGTGGAGGATGAAAAGGAGTTTGAGGTAATCACTATATTTGCATTTTGTTTCTTCCAGTGCAGCCATGACCAAGTCCCAGAGGTCCAGTAGTCGCGGAAGGCAGGAACGACCTCCTCTAAACTCACGCTGCCATGGATGGTGCAATTGTTGTGAATCCATGTGATTAACGATGTTGCTTCTTAAAACCCTTTCGAAGAGTGTTATAATGTGAGAAGTTACTGCTATCAGTCTATAGTTCTTTGTAATTGCTTTGCTGCCACCTTTACGAAGTGGAGCTATATCCGATGTTTTTAACGACCGTGAGATGACCTCTGTGTCTAGGCTCGCACTCTATAGAATATTTAAGGCAAGTGATAGTTTTTTTTTATACAGTTTTTGATGAACATGGAGTTACATGAGTCTGGGTCTGGGGCACAGTGTCTGAACACGCTGTCAATATTTTTTTTTTCGTGGGTGTTAGGCTTATGCTAGAAATTTTAGAGACATTGACAAGGGTTCGAGACGAATTCGTTAAAGAAATCTTTCGGACTGCCAACCTTAAGTCTGATTAACGGCTCACTGAACGCAGAATAATACTGAAACTTCAGCATTTCAATCATTTCTTTTCTGTCATCAGTGTAAGTCCCATGGATTTGTCAAGCAATGGCCAGTAGGAACTGCCTAGCATGGGCCAGTACGACCTGCCTAGCATGGGCCAGTACGACCTGCCTAGCATGGGCCAGTACGACCTGCCTAGTGTGGGCGAGCAAGCCCCGTCTAGCATGGGCCAGAAAGCCCCGCCTAGCAGGGGCTAGAAGAACTGCCTAGCATGGGTCAGTAGACTGTATCTAGCACTAGTCAGTAAGACCTGCCTACCATGGGCCAGTAGGCTGTGTCCAGCACGAATCAGTAAGACTTTCCTAGCAGGGGCCCAGTACGACCTGCCTAGCAGGGGGCCAGTACGGCCTGCCTAGCAGGGGACCAGTACGGCCTGCCTAGCAGGGGACCAGTACGGCCTGCCTAGCAGGGGACCAGTACGGCCTGCCTAGCAGGGGGCCAGTACGACCTGCCAAGCAGGGGGCCAGTACGACCTGCCAAGCAGGGGGCCAGTACGACCTGCCAAGCAAGGGGCCAGTACGACCTGCCAAGCAGGGGACCAGTACGACCTGCCAAGCAGGGGGTGAGTACGACCTGCCAAGCAGGGGACCAGTACGACCTGCCAAGCAGGGGGCCAGTACGACCTGCCAAGCAGGCGGCCAGTACGACCTGCCTAGCAGGTCCTCTGTTTCGTATGTTACTGAGAAAAAATCCAAGTATATACCACTACTATTACTATTACCACCACTGCCACCACCACTATTATTGCTAGCATCACCTCTACTGCCACCACTTTTGCTACTGCTACCATTATCACTGTTAATACTACCACTACCACCATTGTTACTGCTACTCCCACCACCACCACCACCACCACCACCACCACTACTACTACTATACTACTGCTACTACTACTACTACTACTACTACTACTACTACTACTACTACTACTACTACTACTACTACTACTACTACTACTACCATCACCTTTGTACCTACAGTATCACCCCATCTACCTTCCACACCACCATTACTACAACCTCCTCTACCACTTACAACCTTTCCTCTCACCCCTTCCTCCCTTCCCTTCCTCACTACTTCCTCTCACCTCCCTTCCTCTGTTCCTTCCTCTCACCTCTTCGTCTCACCCCCCTTTCCATCACCCTCTTCCTATCACCCACTTCCTATCGCCTTCTTCCTATCACCCACTTCCTATCAACCTCTTCCTATCATCCCTTCCTATTACCTCCTTCCTCTCACTCCCTTCCTCTCGTCCCTTCCTCTCACCCTTCCCCTCACCCCTTTCCTATCACCCTCTTCATATCATCCCCTTCCTACCATCTTCTCACCCCTTCCTCTCATCCCCTTCCTCTCGCTCCATTTTTCTGATCTTTTTTCCTTCTTCCTCTAAATCTTTTCCCTTCAGCTTCTTCCTCTTAACCCCATCCTCTTATCCCTTCCTTCTTACTCCTTTCAATCACCTTCTAATCCCATTCCTCACACCCCTTTCCTCCCTTGCCTTCTCTTACCACCTTCACTGGCATCACCTGGGTCTTCACCCGCACCTCTCCTCCTGTTTCTTCCTAATTTAACCATTAAAATAGCGAGAAGCTGTTGCAACAATAAATCCTCATATTTAGGTTCATGTTTTCCGTGATATATCACATAGTCCAATTTCGCCCCTCCCTTCACCCCCCCCCCTCGCTCCCTCCATCCCTCCTTCCCCTCTTTTTTTTCAATGTATAAATTTTGTTGCCTCTTCTGTGGTGATGGAGAAATCGTCATGAAAATTAAATTTCTGTTGTGTGCAGTATAGGCCATCCTGAGAGATGGTAGGTTAGGTTAGGTTATGTAAGATTTGTAAGGAAACAGGACAAGTGTTTCCTGACGCAGGTCTTAGTTGTATGATGACCCGCAGCTGGAGCTTTTGGTCATCTGACTGACGCTTTATCCAGGCTTACCGGTCCACCCTTTTAAAAATATTATGGTTATGATTATAACCACATATAGTAATTCTTAAGCAGCAGTACTTCCAGCTCTGCTGGAAAGAAGCTTTGATGCTGTTGTAACTGTTAAATCTTTCAATTGCGTTCTTGTTTGTCCTACTGAAGTTTTGCAGCTCAGGCTGACAGATTTCAACCCTGTATGAAGCCCATTTTTACTTCTACCTGAGGTTCCCAGCAACCCTGTGATGGCCTAATCAAGACCCACATAAAACTAACATACGTGGATACCCAGAATGATATAAATCAACTGTAGAAATCACCCAAAAGTACGTAAATTACTAACTAATAGGACTCGTATTACCACCTCCTGCCCCGCTGCCACAGAAGTGATACTCCACAACATTCACCCATCACCCATCGCCTATTATTCATCTGAAGTCACAGTCAATAACAAAGGGTCAGAGAAATTAAAGATCCAGTAATCAGCCAAGGACTCCTAACATCAAAGGTGAGACCAGTAATATCACGAGGAAAATTTCTCGTACTGCCAGCCAGGACACGACTCTTATCACCTACCTGCATCACCACAACACACGACAGGCAATAACAAACATGGCCGCCACTGCAATCTAAGATAACTCCTTCCTCGGATTTGATGTTAAGAAGATTACCGACCCAGAAATAGCTAAACTCTTTATGATTCGGAACCAGACAATCACCAAACTAACTCAGGAAATGCAGGAACTAAAAGCTTCCAATGCACAGTACCTCAGCAAGATCACTGCTCTGGAACATGAACTAGACACTCTGGAACAACAAAGCAACACCCACACCCAGTCCGTAGACACCATCAACGCTCTAAAAGACCAAGTCACCCTACTTACTACCAACATTATATAAGAAAGATCAAGAGTGGACCTACAACTTGCCAATGTCATCACCAACTTCCAAGACCATAATGACCAACAACAGCTATCTGACGCTGTTGTAGTTAATAGCAAACATCTCCCACCCACAGTCCCCCAAAAAACCTGCATGGAGACCACCCTACAGCTTATCAAGGACCACCTTCCCCTTAACATACGTAGTGATGACCTAAAGGATTGCAAACTGATGGGCTACCAAGCGGGTAAAAAAACAGTGCTGTTAAAATTCCAAACTAGCCTACAAAGAAACAACCTACTAAAAACATCCATTTCTACGAAAACTGATGTTTACGTCAATGATGCCTTACCAAAACAAGACAAAACCTCCTTTATCTGCTAAGAAAATTACGCTATGCCCAAAAAATCCACCAGTGCTTTGTGAGGGACGAAAAAATCGCAGTTAGGAAACAGCCCACTGGGAAGAGATACTTCATCTCTACAGAATACGACCTTAAAACTTTCCTAATTGAGGCTGGATTAACAAAATCAGTGTTATACTGCCATAAAATTTGTTCCCCCCCAAAATTTTCAATACCCCAACTACTTTTGAATGTCACTTTTGTATTCAGTGACCATTCTACCTCATAGTCTTAATTGTGTTTAATATCTACAGAATATCTTCACTTTTTTACATCTTACCACTTCATTGTTCTATCTTATCTTAATTGAAACTAACCATAAAATTTTTCTTCTCAACTATTCTACCTCAATTTAAGCAATATTCTATCACCCAATTTTATTTTAAAATCTCTATTATTGCCCAATTTTACTTTAAACTATATTGACCAATCTTATTGTAAACTTTTTATTTTGCCCATTTTTATTTTATACTTTAGTGCCCAACTTTATTGTAATCTTTTCATCTTATTATTGCACTATTCTAATTTAGAGTTTATTACCCAATCTTATATCTGTCCAGTTTACCTTATACTTTATTATCCAATCTATTTTAAACTTTTTATTATTGCCCTTTTTTATTACCCAATTTTATTATAAACTTTTTATAATTGCCCTATTCTATTTTAGACCTTATCACCCAACTTTATTTTACTTTTCTTAACCTTTTGTTACCAAATTTTTAAGTTTGTATATTCACCTCCAACTTTTATATTATCCTGTGTACCATCTTACTATCATATTATAAGCAAGTCATTGCCATTTTTATTCTTTTTTATTTTTTATTATTGTTTTGCTACCTTAATTTGTGTATTTTATCTCATCAATTTAAATCTAGTTATACTCTAATTCTTGTTAACAACTTATATTAGACCTTAGTGAGAGTCTTGTGCCATTTTAATTGTATTTTTTATATTATTAGATTAAACCTAGTTGTACATTAGCTCATTCTAGCTCAATACATAGACAACACCAAATTCATTATATTAGACCTTAGTGCAATTACAAGCGAGAGTCTGGTGCTATTTTTTAATTTGTATTTTTATATTATTAGTTTATACCTAGTTGTACTATAGCTCATTCTAGCACAACACATAGACAACATCAACTTCATTATATTTATTAGTGGCTATACTCTATATGAGTATCAGTACTAGAACTCAACACACAATTCAGGACATAAATAACCACAACTTAAACCTAAAAGATGAATGATCACGTCGACCCTGATCTAAACCTCCATAATCTAACACCCAATCAAAACCTATTGGAAAGTAACTGCCTTTATTACACAGCATCACAAGCCAGCACTATCCTAAACAATGCTAAAAGTCCATCAGTACTTAACTACAACATCAGGTCCTTAAGCAAACACTATGATGACCTCCTGGCACTCCTTGAGTCTCTAAAAGAACCCTTCTCCTGCATTATTCTTACTGAGACCTGGCTTAAGCAGAACGCAATAGATATCTACCCACTACCAGGATACACAGCAATCCACAACTGCAGACCATACCAAGTTGGGGGTGGTATTGCAATATATTACTCTAACCAACTATCTTGTATTAGCACCACTTGCTTTAGTAATAAATACGGGGAATACATTTTTACTAATTTTACTGTAAAAAACCTTAAGACGCCTATAACAATCAGTGCCATTTACAGGATACCCCACACAAACATCCCAAATTTCAGTGAGAAATTAAAGGCACTAATAACAAACAGACAAATGAGCAAGCACCACCTTCTCTTAGATGGAGACTTCAATATCAACCTTGGCCTACAAGATGATCACCCTGTAACTGATTTCATCAACAACATGAACAACACACTTCTCATACCGACAATAACTAAACCAACCAGGCTCACTGATTCAAGTGCAACCATAATAGACCACATATGGACCAATATACTAGCTGTTGAGAAATGGTTTACCAGCTAAGGTTAAAGATTAAATATAGGGAGTACTTAGCTGAAAAGACAGCTCGTTGCCTGCACAGCCGCCCCTGCAAGCAAGGTCTTGAGAAGCTGTCAAAGTCACTTCTCAATGGGCTGTAATAGATTATATTATGTTAATAATAATTTACCCCTAGAGGGTGTTATGTCAGTATATATCAGACACTGATAGCTGACGACACTTACTTGTGTGGACTCAAAGGTCCACTTATCACTGAGGTTTATGATAAGTGACTAACTCGTAACTTATACTCAACTGCGCAGTCAATAGTAGTACATCACGAGTTAGAACACTTACCTGGGTATATGTATCTGACCCGTAGTTACGACTGGATATCCGATGAGTTGATTGAAGAATAGTGTTCTTTGAAGAATGTCGCACTACACTCTGCTGGATCGCAACACTCGTTGTTACACTGTTCATCAATAATTGTTCACACCATAATGTCACTAAAGAAGCTGATCGCACTTCTCTGTAAGTGTTTATTGTGTTTTGTGAGACACTTTGTTCACACTAACACACAGATCAGTGTTCTTTGTTGGTTGTAGTAGCAACTAACCAGTATTATAATGGTACTTAGTGGAGTGGAGTGACTTTCATTAGTTTCTTTTTTCTTGAAATACCAGACGTATACTGTGAATTTCATATAACTTGTAGTTACCAGCGGTCGCAATATACACAACGAGAAGCAATTATTACTACAGAAAAAGCGTCCTTCCTCCAAAATTTCCACCAGTCAATTATAGTGATAATATAGCATTTATTGTGGTGGAGACGGAAAAAAAATAGAAAAGCTAGATACAGCGATTGAAAAAAACAAGGGTGCCCTTTTGTCCTGTGGGAGTGCCAGCAGTCACCGATTTCTTCAACCAAAAAATTATTTTTGTATCAGTCAAATACATATTACTCGGGTAGAAAATTTTCCCGTAGATCTTCATGTGTTAGCTCAAATCACCGACCGTTTTTTTTTTAAATAAATGCCCACTGTCAGATCAGATCGACTGGCCCAAAACCTTGCTGGCCCAACCCTTGATGGCCGAACCCTTGAGGTCCAACCTTGATGGTTTCAACGGTTCGTTGGACAAAAAAGAGCTGTAAACGGGGGGGTTTGCAGGCGCCCTTTAAACAAACTTTAAAAAAATAGGAACGTGCGGAAAGCTGCAATTAAAAAAAAACATTTTAGAAACAGAAATACAAATAGCTAGAGCTTCATTTAAGGGGTTATTAATAGAAATTCAAGAGGTTGCTTTTAAAATTGCAGTAAATAAACCCATTCAAATCATTTGAAGCTTGTGTAGTCTTGGTCAGTCAAAAAAGGGCTTCCACTGGATAAATTGTCATTTTTGTGGAATTGGGTTTCAGCCCCTTGTGGATATCCAAGAACTGCTAAAGCAGTTTTTAAAACAGAGAAGTTTTTTTGGGTAGGCCCAAAATGGGGAAAAAATTGTGGACAAAAATACAAGGGTTAAAAGAGGAAAACATAAAAAGTGCTATATAAAAAAACCGGAAGCTTTCTAAACAGAGGGGAAACATAAAAAAGTCTCTGCTAAATGGTCTGCCCTTGATAGGGCCCATGTAGTCAAAACTGTAAGGCTGGAGGTGATCCCCTGGTATCAGTAAATTGGGGCTGATTTGCGCCGGGAGAAGTAATGGTAAAGCTGGGGTGCTGCCGGGAAGACAAAATGGTGAAGTGGGGGTGCTGCCCTGGGAGAGAAATGGTAAAGCTGGAATGCTGTCCTGGGAGAAAAAAAAAGGTGAAGCTGGAGATTTTGTCCGGAGTCGGGAATTATCGCGGGAAAGGAATAATATAAATGACTATGGGGACAGGAGCCTTTGTAGGGAAAAACGAAATTGGATCCCGGGTTTAAAAAAACCTAACAGATGTGACAGGTGAAAAGGAAAAAGGGGGGGGTTGGGCCCTGTACATTGCGGGTTTACTTGTTTGCACAGAACTGTTTAAATCCCTAAAATTGTGTAGTGGAAATTTTGCAGTAAAGGTCGGAACAAACCTGGGTATTGTGGTAGTCTACAAGCCTCGGATGAAAATCCCAGAAATTCCAGGAACAGTGTTAAAAATTTGCCATGTTGGAAATCTCCGCCCCTGCCCCCAAAATCTTGCCCCTGGGGGATTTAAAATTAAAGGCCCCCAAAAAGGGAGGAATTTGCAAATAATATTGTTGCAGAAATAACACCAGGAGGCAGCTCTGATAAAAAACTCACACTCCCGGTTTTAAATCTCTGAAAAAATTAAATTTAAACCGCAAATAATAGAGCCTACTAGACTGGAGAATACACTGACTCATCTTCACAAACAATGATGATCTGATAAGAAATGTCACCATATCAAAAAAAATATACTCAGATCACAACATAATTGGGTTCAGACATGTATGCGTGGAGTCCAGCCGAAAAAATGAGATAGTCCGAGGGGGATTCCCAAATTCAACTTAAATAACAAAAAAAAAGTGGGCCCAAGAAAACCAAGTCCAAACCGATATAAGTGGGAAGATATACTAAGCAAACAGCCCCCAACTTATGCCTAGAACGATTAAGTCGGTGCCTGATTTTTGCCAAGGCTTATTCCTCTAAGAAAAAGGGGAGTAGGTAAATAGAAAGGAAGGGCTCCCTTTAAGGCGATGGAAAAAATAACGAGCGGCAAAAAAGAGGTCAAAAATTAAAAAATGCGTGGGGAGACACTGGTCAGAGAATTGCAAGCATCGAACTTAGAAAAAGAATTTTTTAGGAGTCGGAATGCGGGAAGAACTAAACCCATAAATAAAAATCGAAAAAAACCCAAAGTATTTCTTCTCCTTCCCAAATAAAAAATCGAGAAAAAGTCAGTTTGGGGCCCCTACTTAAAAAGATGGGCCTACCAGATGACAGAAAGGGAAAAATGAGTGAGCTCTAAAGTCCCAATATGACTCTTTTTTTGAAAGCCGTAACCAGACGGGGAAGTCGAAGATAAAAATAAATTTTTTTATAGAGGCCACAAAAATTTGATTAAAACAACCCTTCCGGTTACCCTGACCCCAAATGACTTCGAACAGGCGAAAAATTCATGCCCATGCACTCTCCCCCCGGGCCGACTCAGGAACTCTGTGTTCTCAAGAATGAAAACCCTTTTTTTCCGAGCCTTTTCCATCATGGAGGGGAGCAGGACAGGGGGTGCCACTTTAAAAAAAACAACAGAATCCCCCCTCCCCAAAAGGGGGCAGTAAAGCAACAGCAAAGAATACGCCCAAATAGCACAACATCCCATATCATAAAAATCTTTAAAAGGGTCCTAAGAAGCAAGATCACCCCTCTGAAACCCCTCAGTTACAAACCGGGAAACATGGGTTTAAAAAACAGGTCGCCCCTGTGTCTAAATTGGTCACTGCAAGGTTAAATGCACTAAAAGAAAAAAAGAATGAGATGTATATATACAGACTTTCAAAACCCTTCCAAAAGGGTTGGACCCATGGCGTAATAGCGCACAAAATGCGGCTAAGGAAAAACGGGAAAAGTCGGTGATGGTTTTAAAATTTTCCCTCACTAACGAAACAGAGGCAGGTAATACAGCTCTGCTCGTGTAACTAAACTATTAAATTGGGTTTTCAAAATTTAATTTGTTTTGTCCTAGTGTTTTGCTGTTTTTTCTAATACATTTTCTCGTTCAGCTGAAAATTTACTGCAAAATTTCCCCAGTAATTTTTCAAATTGCAGTTTATCGTGGTGTGAGTTGTAACTTTGTTTGTTTTTTTATGTGAACAAGTTTCTGCTGCATAATGTTAGTTCAGAATACTTTCTTGAGTAATTCGGTTCCCTTTCAACTGTTTTAAAGAAGGTCACCCTGTTAAATTATTTTCCCTTGCCTTCCCTTTTAGGGGTTAGCGCAGTTAAAATTGTAATAGTAACAATTTGCAATCATTTTTTTAGTTTACTTTGTGTAAATTGTTTTGGGACTATTTGTCAACTGGATTGTAGTGTTTAATTCTGATACAAATTTTAAATGACTGCAGACACCCTGACAATAATAAAACATTAAAGCGCTGGAAACCTTTTCAGAAGCGGGGCCCTATGTGTGCCCTTGAAAAGTTGAGTGGGGTTTATTAGACCAGCGGTGTACCACTCCACTATTTTACTAAACAAAAGTTATTCTAGTGATAAAGGAATTGGGTTTGTACTTGGTAACACTTGTCATCATAGTAAGCGTTTTGTAAGTGAGATTGTTTAGGTATGGTTCATCTATCTACGTGCACATTATGTTGCATACATGATAACATAGAAATGGTGAGTTACCCAGGTGGCCAAAAAAGTAACCAGAGGTTTATCCATTGTCTTGTAATTTTTCCTTTTTTTTTTTTTTAGTAATTCTGTTTACATTTGGTTGGGGTAAGAGGTGTCTTCAGCGTTCATTGTGATGTTGTTGCTTATTATTTTTCAGTGGGAAATTTGGGTGGCAGTGCCTGAACTTTAAAGTGGAAGTATCATTTAAAACCTCATGTTTAATGTGTGTATGTCAAAATTCAAATTTTTATGTCATATTCCATTTTCTCTCTCCTCTCTCTCTCTCCTCTCTTCTCTCTCTCTCTCTCTTTTCCTCTCCCTCTCTCTCTCTCTCTCTTCTCTCTGTTCTCTTTGATTTGTGATTTTGGTGTAAGACCCCCCTGTACCTCATTAATCTTTATTGTACCATTTTATTAACCCACATACGAGGTCTTGAGTGTGTTTTTGGTGGGGGGGTGTCGTATTGAGTGGTGGTTGGTTGGGTTGAGTATGGTTGGAGGTGTTCATTGAATTGAGATTGGTTTTGTGATCTTTTTGGACTTCTAATTTTGTATAAATATTTTTCCCTTTGCTAAGCTATAGGGAAAGATAAGCGAGGAATTCTTGTGTTTGAGTCTTAACCAGATAATCACTGGCAAACATGGCAACTGTATAGGGGAAGAATTTCTGCAGGCGAGGGAATGAGTAGCTTCCAGACCTTTAAAAGAAACAAAAAAGGAAAAGGAGAAAGGCTAGAGCGTCGAGTAGTCGATTCCTTGACTCGTACACAATGTGATACTAAAGTCCTTTGGGTTTGCACGAGGCTGCAAGAAGTCTTTTTCAAAGGGAAGATTGTGTTAACTAAAACTTCCCGACAACACCACTCCCTGCAAGTGTGCAGGCAAAGGGAAAGCTGAAAACAGCACCTACTAAGGATCCAATTTAGGAAAAACACACACAACTTTGTGTTTGGGGAAACAGAAAAAGAGTGATCAATGTTCTCTTGTACACTTTTGGGGATTTAAGTGCTCCGCCCAATCGCACTCCCCTTTTAAAAAAGGGTCAGTATCTAATTTTTGGATACCCTCCTGCTGGACCCACCCCCATCGATTTAAGTGAGCTTTCATCAGCCTAAAAGACTTAAAGGAAAATCCAAATTATTTCCCTTTGGGGTGGGTTGTCCCCCCTCCCCGGAATTCTGGTGCATGGTTTTCTTTTCCAAAACACGAAGTGTCCCACCCCAAAAAGAGGTGTTAAAAAATGCCCCCCTATGGCATGTTGCGTAGACTGTGGAATACTACTTCTTGGGTGGTAAGTGTGTGGGAAACATTCCATAGGAATGACGTAGGCCCTACACCCAAAATTTTTAAGTGTATTAACTTTTTAAAGAATTTGGGGTTTTCATTTTTCCCACAAGGTGCAGTCAAAACCCCAAACAACCTTGAGGTAAACCTAAACAGTCCTTTAATGGTAATGAGGATGGGGCCATCCGTTACACAGCCAGACTGAGGGCTGAACCTTGCAAAGTGTGAAGAAACCCCACCCCACTGCAAAACAATTCTGGGGTACCCCATGCCATCACAAACCAGCTGTGGAGGAGCTAGCCCTCCCCCCTGACTATGGAACTCTGGTCTGCCCCTACAGTACTATGGCTCACCTGAATTGGGGATGAGTTTGTCATTTTTCCCAATCACAAACACAACAGTCAGGGACAACACGGAAACCCCCCTGGAAAATTGGAGATGAGTCGATGCACGGACTACCCGCAATGAAAGATGAAAAAAAGAACACTAATGTAACCCTGGACCGTTAAGGGGTGGGGTTAAAGGAAGCCTAAACCCGAAATGCCATCCCTTTGGAGAGGCATTGGTTCGCCTACTTCCCCATATTATAACAAATTTCCAGAAAAAAAATTTGGGATCTTAAAAGACTGCAAGTTTAATAAATATATGTAATCAGGATGTACTCTTGGGCTGGGATGATTAAAAGTGCGCAATCTCCCTTCAGCTTCGCAATTTGTGAGAAAGAAGCCCAAACTCTTGCCCTTTAAAAAATTTCCCCATAAAGGGTGCCAAAATGCCGAAAAATTCTTAAAAATAAAGGTTTTGAAGATAAAGACGTACAAACTAGCATTTGCTTTAGTGCCCGCACCTGCAGTAAAACATAATGTTTTACCTTATGGCAAAAGGGTTGTTATAATTAAATGGTCTTAAAACTTTTCAGGAAAATGTTCTCGGAACGGGGCCGATTATATATTTGGCAACCAAAGGAAAAGATGACGTTTCAAATGTAGATTGAAAAAAAGACCCCCCTTGCCTGGTTTTCAGTTATAACCAAGGCAACCATCTGTTTGGTTTGATGTTAGAAAAAGAATTGAATTCATCCTTTCCCGCAGAGGAGTTAACATGCAGTTCTTTGGGGTCAAAGTTTGCAGGCGATTTTTCCCTAACATTTTAAACTCTATGCCCCGGAACCGCTTCATGATGCTTTTCCGATCGACATGTGAAATACCCTCATTTTGGAGTTTTTTAAAGCCAGAATAAGAAAATTGGTGGGTCTATTAAAAACCAATGGAAAACTAAACTAGTGAGATTGGAATGGCAGATAAGTTGAATTGTGGGCACTACTGAGCCTACTCACATTGGGGGCATCTGATCTGTGTTTGGGTTTAATAATCTTACATGATGACTGTCATAGTTGATGTTTCTATCTATCACTTCCAAGACTAACAACTGTCAATCTTTATCACTTCCAGCAACAAGGGGCTTTTAAAAACAGAAGGAGGAAACTTTTTCTAAACCAGAACCAGAGACAATTTTTAACCACTTGGGTCAATGGTAAAGAATTACGAGCCCCCGGCACACAAAAATTTAAGATGATTTTAATTACCACTATTGGAGTGTTCTCACAGATCAAATGGGCAGGAATAGGAAAAAAAAGACCCTCCACTATAAATAACAATAAAAAACCAATGTAAATACTATATGATCCCCAGTTTCGCAAAACTAACACTTTATAGGAGGATTTGGGAAAGCATCCGTGAAGTAGAACCCCCGACCTGCTCAGAAGTTCCAAGTGCACTAACAAAAGCAAGAATAGAAAGGAAGAACTTAGGCAAAAGGAATGGGAAAGTTTCTAGGGATTAAATGGTCCCCCTTTGAGTTTGGTTGGGAAAAAGGGTTTAAAAAAAATACCAGGAAAAAGATGGGAATGTTGCTTCCCCTTTTTCCCCTTTAAAAAGCAAATGACCCCAAAAGACGGTTTCAAAATTTCCGGCATGAAAGCCTTCCTTATATTAGAAAAATTTGAGAGTATTTTGAAGAAATGTTGAAATGATTAATTTTATGAGCCAAAATATTTTGGGTGATTTCCTCTTCCCAGTAAGAAATTTGATAATGCTTAACCAAAGGTCGATCAACTGCTCCTGGGGAGGATGGTATAAAACCCTTTAAATTTTTCAGAAAATCTAAGGCCTGCCCGATAACCCCTTTTTTGGCCTGATAATTCAGTTAATTTGGGGGGTTCTTCCCACCTTCCCGGACTTTTTCTCATTGCGCCTTCCCCAACCCAAAAAGCTGATACATTTAGGCGATCTCCTTAAAATTGTTGTCTTGCAAAACTTTTGAAAGAATGATGCTTAACGATTTGGGACTACAGAAACAAAAATCAAAATTTCCCCCTACTCTTGGGTTCATGAAAGGTAAAAGTGTGCAGAAATTTTTATTTTTCCCTTTCTCCTGCCACACCCTACTAGTTTTACCACTTTTTTTTGATCAAAAACGCTTTTTTTTGCAACGAACCGTTTTCTAATGAACAGCAAATGTATTGGTGGTAGCTTACTCTGCTGGATAAAAGGATACCCGTCAAAAAAAAGGTTTTTCTGTCCCTTTTCCAAGGCTTAGAAGTGATTTTAAAGAAATGTCTTTAGGTCACCGCGGGAGGGTTCTTAGTCCCATGCTATTTAATATTCTGTTAATGCTCTCCTAAAAGCTCTACCCGCCTCACCTAAAATATAGTATAAGTATGTGATGATATCATGATCCCTACAACAGGGCATAGGAAAAATGATACTTCTTTAAGAAATTCAAGCAATTGTAATGACTAGGGCCCAAATTTCTTCCCCTAAAAAAAGATATTAAAAAGCAAAAAAGACACCCCCCCCATCATTTGAGGGTGAAATCATTAGCTACGTTAAAAACTTCAGAATTTTTTGGTGTAGTTTTACCTTTAACAAATCCCTTACCAAACTAAACAAGAAAAGTAAAGCTAGGCTTAAAAAGCTCTCAAAGCTGTTGCTGGCACAATCCCCAAATTGGTGCTAATGTGAGAATCGTGGATTTGGGCATAGCCTATGTTAGGGGCCCTTAATTGATTATGCTGCTGCATGTTGATATTAGCTAGAGAAGTTCCCCCGACCCCTTTGGGGTTAATGCAAAAAGAAACTTCGGACTATTCTTGGGTGTCCCGACTAAAAGTTTTAACATGAGGGGGGGCTTGGTATTTCTAGTATCGTGATAGGATTGTTGAAATTTAAAACTGTATCGGTTTAGAAAGTTTAGAAACGAAACCCTCACTGTCACAGTGAAAACTTCCAAGTGTTAGAGGGAAATAACCAGTCTAAATGGGTTGTGAAAAGTGAATTTCATTAAGTTTTATAACCGCATGAACTGTTTCACTGTAGGCAACAAGGCATTTCCCCCTCCCAAAGGGAAAAAGTGTTTATTTTAAAATCACATATTACAAGTCCCCCCCGAAGTCATTTCAGTAATCCCTTCCTTTAAAACTCTTGTTAGAGCAACTGTCAAGAAGAAATTTTTCGCCTAGTGGTGTAATAAGTTTCACAAGTTATTACATGAGGTCTAAAAGGGTTTCTGGGGGGCTGCATTGCTCTTTTGCCACTCCCCAGTTTGAAAAGATAATAAATTTGTTGAGTTGATAAGAAAACAACTGGGGTTACATGCAAATGAAATTTTTGCAAAACTTATGGCGCTAAAGTAACTAGCATGGCTTGACTCTATCATCATTACTGATTTTATGTTCATTGAAGGCTCTTTGGTCTTAATGACTCCCAAAAACATGCATTGGGGGAAACCAGGAAAAGATACTCAAAAATTAGGGAAAAGGATTAAATTTCAATTTGCTATGGATCCCCCCAACATTGGATTATCCCTTTTGATAAAGTTGTATGTTTGCCCAAAAAGAGTACCAGAAGGGGAAAATAGAAAATCTTTGGTATAAATGTTTCTAGCATTGGAAAATATTAGGAGAGAAGTAAATAAAGAAGTGTTTTATAGGAAAGCAGTTAGAAGCCGGTGTCTATAACCAAATTGATAAAATGAACGTAGATAAGGGATTGTTTATGGAGCAACTTTTCAATGTGAACGATGACTGTGTTGTGTGGCCGGCTTGGCTTGGTTACAAGTTCTTGGGAGTTTGGGAGAACACAGATGATGTCAAACTAAAATGTAAAAATTTTTTTGTGTCAGGCTTGGTCACTTCTTGAACAATGTGCTTAATTTTCACTTTTGAGGAATACAGGACAGACAGTATAATAACCCATGTGCATGTCAAGATATCTTATTAATGAAAAAAGATACCGATATATAAGCAAATTTCCCAAAATTTGTGAAAAACAGAAAAGTGAACTATAGTATGTAGATATAAATCCATATGTTTTTCTGTTAACCCTTTGGGGCCTATTTCCCTAGGCCTTTTGTGTATCCACTGCTCTCGCGCTACCGTCCACAGGATGGATATGGGGTGCACAATAAACTAGCCACTTCGGTGGCAAATTAGAGAGTAGTCGTCAACAGAGTAATGTCCGAGGCAGAGCTACGGTGAAAAGCTCTGTTCCACAAGGCACAGTACTCGCCCCCATCTTGTTCCTCATCCTCATATCCGACATAGACAAGGATGTCAGCCACAGCACCGTGTCTTCCTTTGCAGATGACACCGAATCTGCATGACAGTGTCTTCCATTGCAGACACTGAAAGGGCTCCAGGCGGACATCAACCAAATCTTTCAGTGGGCTGCAGGAAAAAAATATGAAGTTCAACGATGAGAAATTTCAATTACTCAGATTATGGTAAACATGGGGAAAAATTAAATCTTCATCAGGTACAAAACAAATTCTGGCCACAAAATAGAGCGAAACCCCAACGTCAAAGACCTGGGAGTGATCAGGGTCGGAGGATCTCACCTTCAAGGACCATAACATTGTATCAATTGCATCTGCTAGAAAAATGACAGGATGGATAATGAGAACCTTCAAAACTAGGGAGGCCAAGCCCATGATGACACTCTTCAGGTCACTTGTTCTATCTAGGCTGAATATTGCTGCACCTAACAGAAACCTTTCAAGGCAGGTGAAATTGCCGACCTAGAAAATGTACAGAGAACTTTCACGGCGCGCATAACGGAAAATAAAACACCTAAATTTTACTGGGAGCGCTTGGGTTCCTAAACCTGTATTCCCTGGAACGCAGGAGTAAAGGATACAGATTATATACCCCGGGAAAAAACCCTAGAGGGACTAGTACCGAACTTGCACACAAAAATCACTCACTACGAAAGCAAAAGACTTGGCAGACGATGCACCACCCCCCCAATGAAAAAGCGGGGGTTTGTCACTAGCACGTTAAGAGACCATACAATAAGTGTCAGGGGCCCGAGACTGTTCAACTGCCTCCCAGCACACATAAGGGGGATTACCAACAGACCCCTGGCAGTCTTCAAGCTGGCACTGGACAAGCACCTAAAGTCAGTTCCTGATCAGCCGGGCTGTGGCTCGTACGTTGGTTTGCGTGCAGCCAGCAGCAACAGCCTGGTTGATCAGGCGCTGATCCACCAGGAGGCCTGGTCACAGACCGGGCCGCGGGGGCGTTGACCCCCGAAACTCTCTCCAGGTAAACTCCAGGCATCAGTGTGACTCCCAGTAGGGTGAAAAGTAATCTCACCTCACAGCGTCCTATGCCGCTGCAGCACCCCCAGAACATAAAGGAAAAGCTGACCTAGTACTTTTTGCTTCGTTGCCAAACTTCCTCCATGAAGCAAAGCAGAATGCTTGATTCTTGCTGTCTTAAGCATAGACAACAATGTACACTATCTTTTACCATGGTAATAAAGTGGGAGCAGGATTTTCCTTAATTGTCCTGCTAAGGTAAGAGATGGACTGTCTCTTATTAAACTACACTTTGCAACACTGGACTCTTGCAAGGAGCGGTGGTCGCTTGACCACATCACATACTTGTATTGCATCTGGGATCAATTACTCGCTGTAGCAGTAAACAAGATGCTTGCCCCTTCTGAGTGGGCTGGGCCCTTCGGGGCTGAATTGGGGGCTGAAGGGGGCTGATACCCCACTCTGGAGAAAATTTTTTCCACACTAGCCCCCCTTAAATCAGGGATTAATCACAGACAGCACTTCAGACCACTCCCCTCCCTTTCCTCTTAACAAACATTAGTAAACCCCACTCGAATACAACAAAGTTTCATTTAGACTCCATGACGAGGTCTCAATTATGAATTTCACAGCAGACCTAGAGGACTGTTGATGGCCCGCAGAATTCTCCAAGGCCAATGGTATAGACGACTGGACAGACATTTTTCTTAACAAATTACTTAGACTATACAACAAACTTGTCCTATAAAAACGAAACAGATCACGAATAAACGGCTCGGTTGCATGGCTAACCAGCAGCATTCTGAAATCCATTGATATGAAACACCAATATGAAAGCAATATTAGACAGGGCTTAATACACAAAGATATTCTTAAACCCCTATTCATCAGTTCTCACCAAAAATAAAAAAGAAAGCCAAACACTGTACTACTCCAGCAGATTCACTGACACAGAGGAGATATAAAAAGACTTGGGAAAACCTTTCCCAGATTCTGGGGACCCACAAACTTAAAAAAAAAACAAAAATATTGTCCTAACTAAACCTAATGGAACACCACTGCATCCCACTGATACAGCTTTTCAAGATAAACGACCCTTTTTCTTAACCATAGGATCTAATCTCGCCCGTAAAATCCCATGTACCAACGCCCGTGCCGGGGACTACCTAGATGGGAATTTCCCAAATTCCTTCTATCTTGTACCAACTGAGCTCACGAAAGTCACCAAGATTATAAAGTCACTTAAAAATAACTCAGGAAATCTGTCTCAAGTCCGACATTATTGTTCAAGCGAGCGGCCCACGTCCTTTTGCATGCTATTACATTACTTTTTAGCAAGTCAATAGAAACTAGCACTTTCCCGACACTACTCAAGACAGCAAGGGTTACACCAATACATAAATGTGGTGATCCTAGAGAAGTAAACAACTATAGGCCAATATCAAACTTACCATTGCTAATCCAAAATCTTCGAGAAACTCGTGAACAGGAGATTTATATTCATTTATAACGGCACAAAACATACTCAACCCCTGCCAATTTGGATTCAGGAAAAATAAAAGCACTAATGATGCAATTGTAAAATTACTAGATCTGCTTTACACAGCATTGGAAAATAAAGAATATCCGCTAGGAATTTTTTATTGACCTAAGAAAAGCTTTTGGCACAGTAGACCATGGCATCCTACTCCACAAACTTGACCATTATGGTATAAGAGGCCATGCACTAGCATATTTCAAATCCTACCTTACTAATAGGTATCAGTATGTCACCATTGAAGACACAGCATCATCAATACGGCCACTTGATACTGGAGTTCTGCAGGGAAGTGTCCTTGGTCCCTGCTCTTCCTCATTTACATCAATGATCTTCCAAATGTATCCCAACACCTGAAACCCATTCTCTTTGCTGACGACACGACTTATGTCATCTCTTACCCTAATCTTGCCACCCTCAACACCATTGTTAACGAGGAGCTGCTCAAAATATCGACTTGAATGACAACCAATAAACTTACACTTAACACTGACAAAACCTACTATATTATGTTTGGTAGCAGAGCAGGAGATGCACAAATTAAAAATTAAGATCGGCAACACTCTAATTGCCAGACATAATGAGGGCAAATTCCTAGGCCTATACCTTGACAACAACCTGAATTTTAGCACCCATATCCAAACACATAAAAAAAAAAGTATCCAAAACAGTTGGAATCCTCTCCATCCTCTCCCTTCTCACACTATACCATTCGCTCATTTATCCATACCTCACCTATGCTATTTGTGCTTGGGGATCAACTGCAGCAGCACACCTAAAGCCATTAAACCCAACAAAAAGCCGAAAGAAAGATAATCACTTAACCCCATCCCTGGCAACACCCCCCCCCCTTCCACTCTTCATAGATCTAAACTCATCCTGTTCAGAACATCCACACTTACTACTGGGGCAATCTACATCCACAGGACCCTAAATTCCAATATTAACCTTGACCAAAAATTTCTTTCTTGATAGTTGTGACAGGATCCACAGGCATAACACTAGACACAAATATCTCTATGACATTCCCGTGTCCGCCCTAAACCTTTACAAAATTCTTTGTATGTCAAAGCCCTAAAATTGGAACACCCTACCTGAAAACTCTAGAACTGCAGACACATTCATCACCTTCAAAACTACCGTTAGAAAACATCTTATCTCCTGATACCCCGTCAACTATTACAGGGAAAACCCCCTGGTGGTTCACACTTTACACTCACTCACTCACCCATTTGACTATAAACACAGAAATACGAATCTTAATTTTAAAATAATGAATCCTAACTAGTCATAAGTTTGTCTGTGATACTCCAATAACAGAAACTATGTATTGTGCCAAAACAAAGCATTACACTGCTAAACTCAAAAAACTATAATTTAGTCACTTAGCCATAATACCAACTTACTCCATAATTTGTAATAATATAGAGTTAAGAATTAATCTAAGTCTGCCCGAAATGCTAGCCATGCTAGGCGTCCTAGTGGCCCCCTCTGTAATTACTATTTTAAAACATGTAAACCATACAAATCCAAAATTGAAAACCCCGCATTGTAATCCTTATAGAGAATAAACTGATTGATTGATTGATTTCCTCTGTGATGGAATATGATGGGGAGCAGTAGTGTTTTTTTTAACACCGTGTAATTGTTTACAGAATAGTGTAGCAGCCCATTCATGATGTTTCTAATTTTGATAAATAAAAAGAATAAAACTTCTGCCCTCCTTTTATCCTTTTATATCCTCTCCTTCCTTCCAAACCCCCTTCAACCAGGTCACTTCCCTTGTCCTTCACTTCTTTCCATTTCATCATCTCACGTCTATCTCCATCCCATACTCCTCCCACCTTGCCCTCACATTCCATTCTTTCAACTTTCATCCCCCTTCTCTTCCCTACTCCTCTACCCCTTCCCCCTTCCCACCAGACCTTCCCTCTGTAATATCAACATTTGTTTCATTACTGCTGGGAGTCAGCTTTACGCACCGAGTAGCGGCTATCACAAGCCTTTTTTATTTTCTCATGTTTCGTGACTCCCTCGTCCATAATGGCGGAGAGTTCCGTACTGCTGGGTTTCCCTCAGTATGTGAATAACACACATTTACGTTTCACTGCAGCTATCCTGAGAAGCCCTTCCGAAGCATCTTTCTAGGTTCTCATTCACATACTAGTCGGGGATACATCACCACTGATATACGTGTTCCAGCAGTGACTCTTGTGATATTCCCCGGGCAGTGGGCCTACAGACCCAAAAATTTTTTGATAAATAGGCACTTTTAGTGCTCGAAAATTACAGTATAGCGTGATTTGAGAGCAACACGCAAACATTACAGTTTAGTATATTACTTATATACATACTTATATAAATATATACATACATATGGAAGACAAGCCCGGAAGGGGGTGTAAAGCTTTAGCTCAAGTTTTTCACACTTCTCAGTGCTCATCAGGAGCTGGGCAATGTTTCAAGGTAGCACAGGAGAAATGACTGAAGTTTTCTCAGAGGATAGTACGTGAGTGACTCCCGCCAGTATCTCGTCATTCACGTTACTATCCTCAGAGAAAACTTCTCACCACACACACATTCACACATCACACTATACATATATATATATATTTTATATATATATATATAAAATTTATATATTATTTATATATATATATATATATATATTATTTATATATATTAAAATATATATATATATATATTATTTTATATATATATTATATATATATTATATATATCTATATATTATATTACAAACAACCACTCTGAAAGAATAGAGAAATTCCAAGCGCTTTCGTGACTATCACATTATCAAAAGGAACTATTCTCTATTCTTACAGAGTGGTTATTTTGCATATTCTAATCACCTGTTTACTGTGATCTTATTGTATATTATATATAAAATATTATTAATTAATATATTATATATATATATAATTTATAATATATATATTATATTATATATATGCAATAAGATCACAGTAAACAGGTGATATCATAATATGCAGAACAACCACTGTGAAAAAAAATAGTTAACTTCCAAATGCTTTCGTGATTTTTTCATTATCAAGAAAACTGTTAGAAATGTGAGAAATCACGAAAGCGTTTGGAAGTTCATTTAATAACATACTATTTACCTAAATATTTAACGTGTGTGTGAACTACATTTATGCTGTTTCGCTCACAGACAGCACATTCTCAGAAGCTTTCCATAAGTTTACCTTGCATCATTTGTCCCTCATTGCTTCAAAGTTAATTGAAGGTTTCGTTCGATATTGGGCTGATGTGCTGCTGCTGTTGTTTCCAGGCTGTTTCTTCACTTTTGAAAATTTTTACCTGGTGTTGTACATCCTAAAAAATCTGTGGTGGTAAGTCAGTGTGTATAGTTCTTTTGTGTTTTACCACGCAAGGATCTTATGTATGATGTATTTGGCTGTCTTGTACATTGTTACAGGATGTTCCTGTCATGCTAACTTGTCAAAAACTTCGCTCTAGATATTCTACTTTGCCTGTTCTATGTGGACTGTTACTGTCAGGTAACATTGTAACTGGGACTTTAGTACTCGGACCTTATATATGCACCTTAAGTGTTTCATGGTCGCTTTTTGTTGTTCCATATTTAATCTCGTTGGTTGAAATGTTGGCTACTCTTTCACAACATTGTATCTATCATGGATAGGCTATTTGGGTGTCGTGGATATTTCGAGTATCATTGTATCATGCATGCTCCCTCAATGTACAAAATTAAAACAGTCCTTAACTTGCAAATTTGTGTAAATTACCTTGGATTGACCTATTATTTGAAAGCACTCTTCTTGTACTTATGTATGTATTTTCCCTAGACAAATAAATAACTTTTGAGTAACTTGATGATATCTGATAATACAAAAGTTTCAGGTTCATATATTCACTGGTACTGGTAAATACTGGCAATTTCATTACCATCTGCATACAGGTCAGTCATTGTGAGTAGGAATGTGGTATCCCATGCATTATCACATGTGACGATTTCGTAATAGCCTCACCTTTGTAGAAGCGGAGGTTCCGTGTACTGTTCCAGCAGTGACTCTCACGTCCGTAGAAGGAGGAATTCCGTTCAGACACATTCTTCGAGTTTGGTAGATGAGTCTCACTGGAAAACAAGAGATGAAGTCCTATATTTTGTTGCTGAAGATAAGGAAAATGAGGAAATGAAAACTAGAGAAGACATAAAAATGCTGGAAGAGGACTTAAAGAGATTATAGGGAAGATAAGACACGTGGAATTTTTTTTCAAATTTCCCTGAAATTAGTGTGTAAATATTGAATAATGTAATATTGTTTAAAAAAAATGTAGTGTTAGTGTGACTTTCAGAACATTTTCTAGCCACGAGAGAACCAACACAGGTTAATTAAAGGGTTGCGTTTAAATATGGCGTAGTATAAAACAACTGGAAAGTGTAATACAGAAAAAATCTGGTTTAATCACGCCTGATAAGAGTGTATCAGCGTGAATGGAGGACAATAAAATAAAGCTGATAACTGGTATATAAAGAGACACGGAGACGTGGAAAAGTAGCAGACCTTGTGTAGAACAGAGGCTGCTCGTGTGTGGGTTAGTGGTGACTGTTTCAGTCATGAAATACAGATTAGATCCTGCCGCTCTATTCTAGGATAACTCAAATCAATGAGAATTCACCTTTATTACTACACAGGAGGCAGTGTGGATGTGAAGAACATGGTTTCCCCAGGTCATCGGTGCGGGAGTTAGCTGACCTTGACACAGACCCCAGTGAACAAGTGCGCACTCAGGTGGGTGCACCTGAGGATACCTGTTTGGGGAGTCACGGGTCACAGTCTCATCTGTAGTGAGCCTATCGAGGTGATATATCTAGGCCGTGGCGGTAACGGGAAATCCACATTATCCACGAGAGGAATTTCCCTCACCACTGTTACTACCACCACACCACTGTTACTACCACCACCACCACTGTTACTACCACCACCACCACTGTTACTACTACCACCACCACCACCACTGTTACTACCACCACCACACTGTTACTACCACCACCACCACTGTTACTACTTCCACCACCAGTGTTTACTACTACCATTATCACTTTTCTTTACCCACCACACCCCCCGTTTTCTAAAACCCCCACCCACCACCACCACTGTTACTGCCACCCCCACTGTTTTACTTCCACCCCCCCACTGTTACTATACCCACCCCCCAGAAAACCCCTGGGACTGT